>VIAB01020919.1:34344-45649 GCA_009801035.1 Oophaga pumilio | reverse complement strand
ACTTATGAATCTGACCGACCTGTTTCGCTCAACTCTACTACTTACACAAGCAACTCACCAGAAGGAGACCCAACTTGGAGTCTCCACATTTCAGAAAAAATGTTATCACCATCAGCAGCAGTAGCAACAGCAGGTACAGAAGACACCATAAAGATGACGCAGACTGCGATAACGCAAGATCAAGGCATGACACTAAAAACGACACCATTGCTTGGTCTCCCCATACTACAACTGGGGTGCAAAAGTCAGTGGAGATCCATGACTTGTTCATTTTGATGAAAGTTAGGCAGTCTACACTTTCAGGGAACAGCTGGATGTGCTTATCTGTCAGGACACCACCAGCAGCGCTGAAGACACTTTCTGAGAGAAAACTACCTGCTGTGCATGACAAAATCTCCAGCGCATGATAGGTGAGCTCAGGTCACTCTTCTATTTTTAAAGACCAAAATGCAAAAGGGTCCAACCCTCCCCTGATGGCAATGAGATTGAACTACTGATACTCCTGCACCATCCTCTCCAGTCGTTTACAATGTGTCAGATTGTACTCTGTTCTGCTGGTGCATGTGCTGGTCTAAAAAATCCGTTAAAGGACTTGCATAAATTGCTGGTGTTAATGTTGAGCCGATGACGCCTGGATATTCCTGGGGTTGGATGCCTAGAACTGGGATGCATACTGTGTGCCTCACTGCTGTCTTTGAAAAAATCACTCTCTGTTTCTTTGTGTAGTCAGCACTGCTTCTAACCCTAAGAATGAGGGCATCATGTTGAAAATTGTGCAGGAAGAAGGTGCTCATGTGTCAGGCACTTTCACGAGGTCCAAGACCATGGTTTGTTGGTGTAGGGGTAACACTCAAGGTTGCTTCTTCCTTTCCCCTCCTGTCAACCACGGACAATAGAGAGGGTATAATTATCATATTCATTTCCTGACTGTTGTGCATCCTCCTCCATTTGTTCCTCGGCTCCTGCATCTTCATTAACTTTCCAAACCACTAAGGTCATTATTCAATGTTTGTATAAAGCTGTATCTGTTTCTAATATAGGACCCCTTATCTACTTGTTTACTATATGGGACAATTGTTAATTTAGTAGCAGTTCTATGATATGCCATTTAAATTTATACTGCATAGCATATTCATTTAATTTATTTTTTGTGATATACTTTTTCACCTGGTGGTTACTAAGGGTCGTTCATGACTTTTTAACATATACAAATATACTTTACTTTTAACCGTGTGTGCACCTGCGTTTACTGTGTTACCACTTACCAAGCTTTGTGTTAATAAAGGTATTTTACTTTTACGATTGTTCCAATCCTTCTTTGACCACATGTTTGCCTTTCTTTTCTTGGTCTTCTCGGTTTGTCTGGTACCATGAGCCCATCTGGATCAATGTTAGCCACCCTCCCATTGCACCCGCCTGTGCGACGATAGTCGGGAAATTTTAGATATTGTTATCCCTTGTTAATCCTCCTATGCTTCAACTTCTTCCTCTGGGAACAGCACCTTCTCACGAAGACTGTTCAAAATGTGCTCCAGCAAGTACATGACCGGAAAAGTGATGCTGATGATGGCATCGTCAGTGCTAACCATCTTAGTAGCCTTTTCAAAACTGGGCAAAAGGGTGCAGAGGTCCTTCATCTGTGCCCACTCCGCAAGTATGATTTGCACCACGTCCTTAATGCTTTGGCCCAGGCTATGCAAAAGAACATACTCATCGCTGCTGCCACAGCCACTGCAACATGTGCAGAGTGGAATTCCACCGTGTTGGAACATTGCAAATCAAACTGTTAACTTCTAGGACGAAAGACCTCTGGGGCGATACAAGTCGATGACCTGTGGGGTGTGATTGGCATAATTGAGCACACATTGACCGTGCTTTCTGCAGCAGCGCATCCAGGCAGGCATAGTGGTGGAGAAAATGATGTACCACTAGGTTGAAGATGTGAGCCATGCAAGGCATATGTATGAGGTTGCAACAGCATGGGGCTGCCACCAGGTTTGTAACGTTATCACACACGACTTTCCCAGGCTCCAGGTTTAGTGAGGATAGCCATTTCTCTAACTCGGCCTGTATAGCTGTCCACAACTCTTGAGCTGTGTGACTGCGACCTCCCAGACATATTAAGTTGAACACTGCCTGATTGCGGTGAGCCATAGCTGTGCAGTACGGAGGAGGGGGTGATCATATCTACACTGTTGGAAAGCTTGAACGATTAATTAAAAGGTTGAGGGCATAGGTGGAAGCCGCAGAGGAGGTAGAGGAAACAGAAGCAGTGGAGGATGTGTTAGATACAGAGGTTTGTCTCAGAAGCCTTGGAGATTTGAATACTTGTGGCACATCCCCTTGACCACCTGCCCACATAGCCCACATAGCCACCAGAGTCACCCAGTGCCCAGTCAGTGAGATGTAATGCCCCTGCCCTTGTTTGCTCTTACAGGTGTCAGTGGTGAAATGCACCATGGCAGACATAGATTTTTTCAGGGAACAGGTGATGCTGTCAGCGACATGCTGGTGTAGAGCAAGCACAGCTTTCTTCGAGAAATAATGGAGACTGGGCAACTGGTTCTGGGGTACAGCGACTGCCATCAACTTTCTGAAACCGTCTGTATCCACCAGGCAGAAAGTCAGCATTTCCGTGGCCAACAGTTTGGAGATGGTGGAGTTCAAGCTCTTAGCTTTGGCATGTGTAGGAGAAAACATTCTTTTACGTGACCATAACTGCGGGACTGTGGGCTGGTTGCTGTGCTAAGAGAGGGTGGAGTGCGAAGAATAGGGCAAACTGCTGGACTGTGAGTGAGGTGCAGATGGAGATGTTGTAGATTGAGAAAGATGTGTTGTACTAGGTGACAGAAAAGCAGCAGTCATGTCCACTTCAGTAACAGCTGACGGGCTCTCACTCACCCTGACTGTAGGGCTAAACAAGTGGAGTTTCTGCGGCCAGAGACCTGTGTGACAAGACTTGACATGGTAACTGAGTAGGAAGAAGCTGTAGATGGTGTTAATGGGATGGCCGGTGGTTGAAAATGCCCCCTATTATTTTAGAGCTGTGAGATTCCCACACTAACGCATTTTGATTGCGCATGTGCCAGTTCATGTATATAGTTGTCAAATTATCTAAATTTTTGCCTCTACTGAGATTTTTTTGTGAATTTAACAGATAACGTGTGTTAGGCAACCCTTGCCGCCCCTGTGAACTGCACACTCATGACCGATGCTGGCCATGGCCATAGTTGGAGCTGAGGATGCAGTGCTTGTCGTGGTTCATCCAGCCCCAGATCCCTACTTTGTCTGGCCTCGGATCCAATATGAAAAAATTTGGGGCATCAGTGCAGATGCTTTACTCCCCTGGATTCTGTGATTCTTCAGAGTAGACCTCTGATGCCCATGAAATAAAATGTGTGAACAGCTCTCTAGAATGGCCCATCTGTGTTTCCCCACAGACAGTTGGGCATTTGGAAATTTGTGACGCGTTGGAAACTAGGGTGATTGGGGTGCTACCTTTGAGGATTGTAATGTGTGTGGTGTTAAGGTGGAGGAAGAGGAGGAAAGGCCACGTGATGCAGTGCTTGCCATCTACTGGAGCACTTGCTCTTTTTAACCCTCATCTACAAGGCTGACCACTGTGCGTCTGCCAAAGAAAGGGAGTTAGTGGAAATCTGGCCTTCTGATTTGCCAATGAAACACAGTTTTATCACAAATGATTTGGTTAGCTAATTGGCCCTCAAGGCTGCACCCCAATATTAGGCCTAACGATTTTTAAGTGGAAATCTGGCCTTCTGATTTTCCTCTGAAAAACAGTTTTAGTACAAACAATTTGGATTAGCTAATTGGCCCTCCAGGCCACACCCCAATATTAGGGCTAACGATTTTTAAGTGGAAATCTGGCCTTCTGATTTGCCTCTGAAATACAGTTTTATTACAAACAATTTTGATTACCTATTTGGCCCTCCAGGCTGCACCCCGATATTATACCTAACGATTTTTAAGTGTAAACCTGGCCTTCTGATTTGCTACTGAAGCACAATTTTATCACAAATGATTTGGAGTAGCAAATGGTTGCTTCTGAGACTGCCACACAGTTTTTGCACCATCTAGTTCAATGCTGAAAAATCGATTTCACACAGGACAGGATGCTATCAAGCTAACTGACAAGTTCACCTTCAGCAGCAGCACTAGCACAGGAGCGACCTCTCTGCACTGTGACACTGAGACAATGGTGCCAGCAAAACAAGATGTTAGCTTTTTTTATGGTCAAGGACATGTGACTTCGGCAGCCAATCATAGAAGACCTTGTGTCATAATGTTGTGGATGGTTTCTGCACCCTGATTTGCTGCCGAAATCAACACACATAAAGTTAAGGAAAATAGAAAAAGAGCGCGCCGCTCCTCTAACCTCTCCACATGCTCCTCTTAACCTTTCCACACCACCTCCCCTCATCAAACACATCCCCCTGTCCAACTCGCTCATCGTATAGCATCACTATTCTAGCCAAAGTTGTATGATTTTCCGTACATTGACCGACTTTTGTCGACTTTGTGTAAAAATGCTTGTGAAAACGAACACGAATCCCAATGTGCTACGTTCGTGTCGAATTTGAGATTGGCGAATGGTTTCCAAACAAGTTCGCTCATCACTACTTATAATTATCAGGGAAAGTTTTACACAAAGTGGGGCTCTGGACAAAATTTTAAGGTGGGGCTCAAAATGCTAACATATTGCACGATCACACGCAAACGTTTTGGTTGCATTTACATTAAATGTAAGAGATAAATGAACGCAATCGACAATATGGAAGACGTTTGGCACTTGTTTACCGACCTCTTTATACAAGTTGATGAAAAATGATAGGCACAGAATTATCAATAATAGATCAATATGTCCCTATACAGTATCATGTTTCTATAAGTAACAATAAATTTAATGGTTGCACATTAGTAATAGATAAGAAATCCATTTATAAATCAGAATAGTACTGATAAAGACACATCAGGTACTCCATAATTAATAAATACAAAAATAAAAAAAGAAGGAGTTAAATGGTTAAAAACATTAAACAATATATTGGTGTTTATACAAAGTAAACACACAGAAATCAGAAGCATGTAGGTTGACAAAAACCAGCACACTGGCTACCAGATAACAAGGTTATGAGGCGAGATGGGTATATAGCGTAAATTACTCATAAAGTATACTAAGTAGACATGAATAGTGATGGGCGAATCCATGGATATTCGGGTTCGGCAGGTTCGGGTGAACATTTAAAAAAAAGTTCAGTTTGGGTACCAGAACAGTACCCGAACTCAAACCTGGACCCTATTCAGATCAATGTCGGTTCTAAACATCCGTTGTTTGCCACGCTCTCATCTGCGTGCCAGCACGGCAAACAGGCTCTGAATGGCGGTAAGATCTGTACCGCCGGTCAGAAATCTGTGGTTCCCACACTGTCATACAGACACCAGGTTAAGCCAGCAGCTCTGGCCGATGGTAAAAAAAGGTTACTTCCAGACACAGGGGTATGCTGATGAGAGAATACAACTCTCATCAGCGTACACCTGCTGTTGTTGATAACAGCGAGTATAGGCGAAGTTGATGTGAGTATTTATCAGCCAGCGTCTGTGCTATAAATAAATACAGCACAGGCAAAACCGACAGCTGTGGGTTCCAACCCTCAGCTGTCAGCTTTATCATGGCTTGTTATCAAGAATAAATTAAATTAATAATTTAAAAAATATGTCACCCCTATTTTTGACAACCAGCCAAGCTAAGGCAGATAGCTTGGGACTAATATTCTTAGACTGGTAAGGCCATGGACATTTCCCCCATATAGCCTAAAAATAGCTGCACCATATATGGCACTTTGCCAAGCTCTTCCCACTTGCGGTCGTGTGTTGGCAAGTGAGGTAATATTTGTTGAGTTGATATGTAAGGAGGAAGACCGGGCTGCTTGTACCTTTGTGATGCTGGGTCTGGAACTGTCGAGGCTGTGTCCAATGTTGCCGGGGGAAGGAATGGGGAACTGGACAGGACCCATGACCTGGTGAGAGGGGGTATGGTAAGACCAAGCAGGGAGCAGGAAGCGTAGGAAAAAGGGAAAAGTTTCCTGTCGGCAGAGAGAGATGAAGCAGGGGTGTACCGCGCTCCACAGATAGAGAGACTGAGCAGAGTCATGCCTCAGCAGTGCTTACATGAGAGCCCTCGAGTGTCAGTGAGCGCGCAGAGCGTTGGGCGCTCAGCTAAGCAGCGTGTGGTACTCACATTGAGAAGCGGGTGCCAGGTGCCGGATCCTGCGGTGTGTTCCCCATCCTTCACAGGCGTGCAGCAGAGTACGCAAAGGACAGAGACTTATGCAGCACCCATCCCCCACACTTCTGCTGCACAGATTAATAGACTAGGGGCTCAGGGGGTAGAACCAGTGACCGCCAGTTACCACCAGAAGCTGGACTGTGATTTGGTGGGTCACGTCTGAAGATGCCGTGCTGGCCGCTGCCGGTATTCCAACTCTCATCAGACTGCATGTTTATGAGGAACAAAGAAGTTATAATAAGTGAAGTTCAAATATCAGACTTACTTTTCACTGTTATTGTCTATTAACTCCCTGCGAGGAGATCATTTCCACTATCTTTGTTATAAATTGAACTGCATCATTGTTAAGCATTGCTCTGCAATCCCTGCATTTCTACATCCCAGTACCTGCTTACAGATGTCAGCTCTTTTATGGCCACTGACAAAAAGCCCAAGGGTTAGTAATGGAGAGGCGTCTATAAGACGCTCCCATTACTACCCCCATAGTCATATTGTAAGTAAAAAAACTCCCTGAATAAAGTCTTCTCATTGAAGTAAAGACACTGACACTTTTTTAAATTTAAAATAAAAAAGAAAAGTTATACTCTCCTTTATTCATAATCCACTGAAGCCCATGTCACTTGTAAAAGACAAAAAATAATAAACAGCCATAATACTCACCTTTTCACCTAATCCACCGATGCCTATGTCTCCTGTAAAGGAAGAAAAATTATAAACAACCATATCCCTCATCTGTCCTATGAGAAGATAATCCATACCTGTTCCACGAAGAGCAGTATAATTTGGATAATGATCACATCAGTGATACGACTGCCATCCACAACAGCCGACTCACACTGAGACAGGAGCATAATCACGCCTCTGCAGTGTGTAGCACTGAGCTCCCATGAGAAAGGTAACCAAAGTTCATAGCTGATGAACCCCAGTCACCTCACGGCACCACTCGCTGCGTGAGAACTCTCAACTAACTTACCACCGATCTCAGCGACCGGTGTTTCTCATGGTGTCACACAGGTGACAGCATGGGAAATAACCGATGTGTGGAATGCCGAACCTGAACAGTAACATGGATTTCCTAGAGAAGTCAGTGTTCGAACTCTGTGCACAGACACTAGCTGCTTGATATGGACCCCAAACTTAACTTTTCGGATTTGTACATCTCTACTCATGAAGAAAAAGAACAGACTCTCAAAATAGGAGTGAGAGCATATAAATAAAAGGGAGAGCATACCTCAATCAAATAATCACCACTGGGTTTGTACTAAATGTTTTCCCAAAATGCCACAATTTATATATAAAGCTGGGAAGAAGCTGGGCGAAACACACGTCGGGACAGAGAGACACAGCCTAATTTACACCCTATTTCATATCTGCAAACATTCAGCAGTTAATAAGCCTCCTTTGATACTGATAACCTTTGTTAATAAAGCTAGATAGCACAATTACATCTTACTATTAATATGCACTTTGTTCTTGAATTAAATAGTAACATAGTAACATAGTTAGCAAGGCCGAAAAAAGACATTTATCCATCCAGTTCAGCCAATATTCCATCAGAATAAATCCCCACATCTATGTCCTTCTAAAGAACCTAATAACTGTAAGATATAATATTGTTACGCTCCAGGAAGACATCCAGGCCTCTCTTGAACCCCTCGACTGAGTTCGAAAACACCACCTCCTCAGGCAAGGAATTCCAGATTCTCACTGCCCTAACACTAAAGAATCCTCTTCTATGTTGTTGGAAAAACCTTCTCTCCTCCAGATGCAGAGAATGCCCCCTTGTGGCTGTCACCTTCCTTGGTATAAACAGATCCTCGGAGAGATATTTGTTATGTCCCCTTATATACTTATACATGGTTATTAGATCGCCCCTCAGTCATCTTTTTTCTAGACTAAATAATCCTAATTTTGCTAATTTCTCTGGGTATTGTAGTTCCCCCATTCCCTTATATTACTTTTGTTGCCCTCCTTTGTACTCGCTCTAGTTCCATTATATCCTTCCTGAGCACCTGTACCCAAAACTGTACACAGTACTCCACATGTGGTCTAACCAGGGATTTGTACAGAGGCAGTATAATGCTCCCATCATGTGTATCCAGACCTCTTTTAATGCACCCCATGATCCTGTTTTCCTTGGCAGCCACTGCCTGGCACTGACTGCTCCAGGTAAGTTTATCATTAACTAGGATCCCCAAGTCCTTCTCCATGTCAGATTTACCCAGTGGTTTCCCATTCAGTGTGTAATGGTGATATTGATTCCTTCTTCCCATGTGTATAACCTTACATTTATCAGTGATAAACCCCATCTGCCACCTTTCCGCCCAAGTTTTCAACTTATCCAGATCCATCTGTAGCAGAATACTTTCTTCTCTTGTATTGACTGCTTTACATAGTTTTGTATCATCTGCAAATATCAATATTTTACTGTGTAAACCTTCTTCCAGATCATTAATAAATATGTTGAAGAGAACAGGTCCCCACACTGACCCCTGTGGTACCCCACTGGTCACAGTGACCCAGTTAGAGAACATACCTTTTATAACCAACCTCTGCTTTCTATCACTAAGCCAGTTACTTACTCATTTACACATTTTCCCCTTGACCCAGCATTCTCATTTTGTGTACCAACCTCTTGTGTGGCATGGTCATAAACACTTTGGAAAAATCAAGATATACCACGTCCAATGATACACCTTGGTCCAGTCTATAGCTTACCTCTTCATAAAAACTGATTAGATTGGTTTAACAGGAGCGATTCCCCATAAACCCATGCTGATATGGAGATAAACAGTTATTCTCATTGAAATAATCCAGAATAACATCCTTCAGAAACCCTTTGAATATTTTACCAACAATAGAGGTTAGACTTACTGTCCTATAATTTCCAGGTTCACTTTTAGAGCCCTTTTTGAATGTTGGTACCACATTTGCTATGCGCCAGTCCTATGGAACAGACCCCGTCACTATAGAGTCCCTAAATGTAAGAAATAAATGCTTGATCTTAAAATAGTCAGCAGTACAATAATAGTAATACTTTCTTTTCGTATCTAGATGTAAGTACTGTGCTACTATACTTATTCTATTCCCACAGTTTGAAATCACAATTTCTGTCTATATGAAATTTGAAAGGGGAGTTTTGGATTTATGTGACTCCTCAGTACTCCACAGTGAACACACCATAATACAGTGGGGAAAAAAAGTATTTAGTCAGCTACCAATTGTGCAAGTTCTCCCATTTAAAAAGATGAGAGAGGCCAGTAATTGACATCATAGGTAGACCACAACTATGAGAATCAATGTTAGGCATCGGGTGACAGCTGAATCCAAACTTGGATCTGAGGTCTCCCATCCAAGTCCAGCCAGGGCAGATGCCGCTCAGCTTCTCCATCAGTCCCAATGCCTAGCCAGTACAAGAGAAGTACAAGCTATTGAAAGGGTCTTTGTTCCTAGTAGCTTTAAGCAGAGGTTGCAGAAAGGAACAGAGCTGCCAAGGCGTGGGTGGACTCTGAGGCAGATGGCAATTTTTTGTCGTTAACCTTTGCCCAGAGACATGCCATTCCTATGGAGTTACTGCCCAAACCAATGAACATTATGGTAGTCAACGGTTCACTGTTAGACACACAAATCACCCACCGGTCGATTCCCCTCACCATGTCATTTCCTCAGGGTCACCGGTAGGATATCTCTTTTCTCATTATTCCCGGTGGATAGGATGAGGTGCTATTAAGCCTTCCATGGCTACGTTGTCACAATCCACACATTAACTGGAACACGGGGGAAATTAATTTCGGGGGTGAGAATGGTTTTTCTCAGTGTATGATTGCCTCGACACGGAGGATAGTTTCAGAGCCGTCTGTTGACTTGGCCGCTCGTCTTGAGCATTCCAAAAAGGCTGCTGAGACTTTGCGTTCCCACCAACCGTGTGACCGTCCAATTGATTTGGTCCCCGGCTCAGAGCCTCATCGCGGTAGGGTTTATTCCCTGCCTGTAGATACGACCGAGGACGGTAACGAGCCCAAAAATGTCATGCCTTCTGGGGATATGCGGACGGTGGCACCAATGACTTTAGACCAGGTCCCTCCCAGGAAGATGTTCTTTCCTCCTAAATTACAAAATAAGGTGCTCTCTTGGGCACATGCCCCTAAAACCGGAGGTCATTTTGGAGTCAAACGTACCACTAAGTTTCTCCAACGGTCGTATTGGTGGCCTCGGTTGCCTCAGGATGTTAAAAAATATGTCCCATCTTGTACGAGAGAGAAATCGTCCCACCAGAGACAGTTGGTTGACAATTATCTCTGTCCAGGCCCCATATTATCCCCAGGCGACAAGGTCTGTCTCGCGACTCGCAATATTAGAGGATGTGGGGAATCTGCTAAGTTCGCCTCCCGTTTTATGAGTCCTTTCAAAATTTTGGACCATATTCATACCCCCCGGTTAGAGGGGGGGGATAATGTTAGGCATTGGGTGACAGCTGGATCCAAACTTGGATCTGAGGTATCCCATCCAAGTCCAGCCAGTGAAGATGCTGCTCAGCTTCGCTGTCAGTCCTAACAGTACAAGAGAAGTACAAGCTGTTGCAAGGGTCTTTGTTCCTAGTAGCTTTAAGCAGAGGTTGCAGAAAGGAACAGAGCTGCCACAGTCTAAGTCCAGGATTCCCTGTACTGAGCATGCCCGTGACGTGGTGGACCGTGATTGGTTATTTTATTTATCAGCTGATCCGGTGTCCTGGCACCGGCTGATTGTCCACGGGTGACGTCATCAGTGATGCGTTTAACGAGATGGCTGGTGGCAGGGCTTAGCCCTTAAATAGATTGGCTGCAGGTGCGGTGGTGCGGTCAGATCATACTAAATAGGTCGTGCTCATGTGTGGACGTACCAGAATCTGGGCTCCACGTTCTCTCTAGTTTTGCTCTCCGGGAACTGCCGATGCCAGAGTTCGCTCGGCTAATTAGCACCTTCAGGCAGGTTAGCTTATGCCAGGCAGGTAGCCAATGTGAC
>VIAB01020915.1:15121-36262 GCA_009801035.1 Oophaga pumilio | reverse complement strand
TGCCTGGCTGAGGACAGGGACGCTGACGGCGGCGCTACACATTGGCAGAAGCTTCCGGCTTAGGTACAACATGGGGTGCTCTTGGTCCCCCCGAGTTGACCTGGCTAAGCGCAGCAGCAGGCCAAACTTGCTGGCGTCGGTCTGTACTAGGAACGGCCAACTGCTGTCGACTTCTCTTAGCACAGGAGAGCTGTTCAGGGCTGTTTTCAACATCCTAAAAGTCACTTCACACTCTTCTGTCCATTCGACTGTATGGGTTAGCTTTTTCCTGGTGAGGTCCGTCAAGGGCTTCACAATGCTGCTATAGTTTTGAACAAAATGCCTAAAGTACCCTTCAGTGCTCAGAAAGGACATCACCTGCTTCTTGGTCCTGGGGATCGGCCTTAATCATATTGATGTGGAAGGCCATGCACCTACCCTGAGCATGATCAAGAGTGACCACTTTCCCAGGCTCTGGCCTCATAGAACCCCCGCCTACCCGTGCACCAGGTAGTGGACCTCTCTCATGCCCATCTGGCTCTTTTCCGGCTTGATGGTCAGGCCTGCTTGGTGGATGTGCCCGAGCACCTCCTGGAGGTGCTGAAGGTGTTCCTCCCAGGTGAAGCTGAAGATGGCAATGTCATCCTGGTATGCAACTGTGCATCTCTCCAGTCCCTGAAGCAGTTGTTGACCATCCGCTGGAATGTGGCAGGGGTATTCATGCCAAAACGCATGACCGTGGACTCGTCCAAAAGGGGCGATAAAGGTGGACTTCTGTGCCTCGGGGCTCAAGAGAATCTGCCAATATCCCCGACTCAGATCCATAATGGATAGATAGCGATCGCCAGCTAACCGCTCAAACAGCTCCTCGATGCGTGGCATTGGGTGCGAACAGAGGCTGTGATGGCTTTGAGCCCAGTGTAGTCCACACAGAACTTTGTAGTCCACAAAGAATCCTTCTTTGGCACCAGGGCTACAGGTGAGGTCTCACGCGCTCTTGGACCGTTGAGTCACCCTCAGCTACAACATCTCATCGATCTCCTGGCGCATGACGTGCTGCACCTCATCAGAGATTTGATAGGGTGTCCGCCATAGGGGGGCATGATTCCCGGTGTCCACTTCTGGGTCGGTTGGTAAACACAGCCCGGAAGGGTTCCAGCGTGGCTCGCAGCTGCGACCGCTGGGGTGCAGATAGCAAGGCGCTTACCGCCACGTCCTCTATGGACCCACCGGCCTTAGCTTGGGCCAGTATGTCCAGGAGGGGGTCTTCCTTCAAGTCCTCGGGCTGGTTGCAGACTGGTAGGATGCAGGCTCGACGTTCTTGATGAACCTTCATCATATTGACGTGGAAGGCCATTCACCTACCCTGAGCATGGTCAAGAGTTACCACATTGGTAACTGGGTTGAGCTGTTGTACGATGTTCAGGCCTTCCCAGGCCGCCTGAAGCTTATCCTTTGGTTCGGGGACCAGCACACTTTCTTACCCACCTGGTAGGTCCGCTCCTGGGCGTTCTGGTCGTACCAGTGCTTCTGGTCAGCCTGGGCCTGTGGCCATGTTGTCATGCAACAACTGCGTCAAGGTCTGCATCTTGTCACGGAAGCGCATGACATACTCCACGATGTACACTTCTGAAGGGCTCGGCTCTTCAAAGGATTCCCTTACCAGCCCAAGGGGTCCCCGGACTCACCTGCCGTACAGGAGCTCGAAGGAGGAGTACCCCGTCGAGGCCTGCGGAACCTTTCGGTAAGTGAATATCAAGTGTGGGAGGTACCGCTCCCAGTTGCCTCCTTTGGTCTCAACCAGAATTCTTAGCTTCTGTTTGAGGGTACTGCTGAAGTGCTCACACAAACCATTGGTTTGGGGGTGATACGTGCTCAATACCAGACGCTTCACCTGCATTTTCTTAAAGAGAGCCTCCATTAGGCGAGACACACATTGCGTCCCCTGGTCGGTAAGCATCTCCCTGGGAAATCCTATTTGTGAAAAGATTTATCCGCCCTAGTTGAGGACAGAGTCACTACCTCCGAGTACCGGGTAGCATAGTCTACCACAGTAAGGATGTAACGCTATCCAGAGCTGAAGGGTATGGCCAGTAGTTCTACAATGTCCACTGCAATCCTCTGGAAAGGCTCCTCTATCACCGGCAGAGAGATCAGGGGAGCCTTGGGAACAGGCCCTGATTTTCCCACTCTTTGACAGGTGATACAGGAGCAGCAGTAGTTTGTCCCCAATTTGGGCCAATAGAAGTGTTTAGACAGCCGGGCCTTAGTTTTGCTGATGCCCAAGTATCCAGTGAGTGGAATCTCATGGGCAATCCGTTACAACTCACCCTTAAATTGGTAGGGGACGACCAGCTGTCTCCCTCAACCACTCCATTTGGGATTTACCGGGAACTGTCTCCCGGTACAACCTCCCTCATTCCCAGAACACCCTCTCCTTATCAGTCTCGGAGGTCGGCTGCTCTGCAAGGTGTCTCCAGGCTCGCATCTGATTGCAGGGCAGCTTGGAACTTCTGGTTGGAGGCTGACGTCAAGGTCCCTTCCTCACGGGAACCCTATGGGACCTGCTTTTGGTCCGTCTCTGGTTCAGACAACCCTCTGACTGAGGAGGGTCCAGAAGGCAGAGTGTTATCTTTTTTCCGGGCACTCTGACTGCGGGTGACAGCGGCTTCTTAGGCCGTCTTCCCGGGGATTTCCACAAATCCATCAGCAGGCGCTGCTATGGGTACTACCTTCCCATCCACCCCCATTACCTCAGGAGCAGTGCTATATATGGGGCAATTACCTTCCTCGGTGGCACTGGTCAGTTGTATGGCATTACCTTCTTTGTTCCCGTGCCTCTCCCCATTTAACTTAGCACTGTCACTTGCACCCATTAGGGGTTCCTCAGCCATCTCACCCCGCGGCGTGACGTGGCTGAGAATTCCTGTACCTTCAGATACATAATCATTATCAGGTAAATCACTGTCAGATAAAGCATTGTCAGGTAAATCATTGTCAGATAAAGCATGCATATTCACATCATCATTAGCAACAGCATTACCCTCGGTATCAGATTGGGGAGGGGTGTCAGGGACATAATACACGAACATCCTCCCCAAATCAGTCCCCAACAAGACGTCGGTGGTCAAGTTTTTGTACAACCCCACTTCCTTCACCCTGCTCCCGGCACCCCAATATATAAAAACCCGCTCCATCGGCAAAGGACAACGGACGCCCCCAATCACGATGACGGTCAGGGTTTCCCCGGAATTATCTCTTCAGCGGCCACCAGTTCGGGTTGGATGAAGGTTCGTTCTGCCCCGGTGTCCTTGAGGCCTATAGCGCCCTTGCTCCCCACGGTGACCTGCTCCAAATGTTCACAGGCCCTCCCAACCGCCCCACCCACAAAAAGAATTGCATTAGGCCATGAGGCCTTGGCTGGGGGGTTCGTCTGCTTCTCCGGACAGGTGGCGCTGAGAAGTCCAGGCCGATTGCAGAAATAACACTTGCAGAGATCGGATGTAGGCCTGGCGTTGGTAAAGGGGACAGGGCCTCTGGTGAGACGGCTGGTAGGGGTACTGGGGTTGATTGATGTCTTACCCCCTCCCAGATGGCGGTGACTGGCTTCCACACTTCCAGTTTACGGTTGGCCTTGTAGTTGTCGGTGATCTACTCTGCTTTATCCGCTTCTTTTGGCTCCCGATCCATCATGAACTGTCGCTCCTTAGCTGGGCATAGATGTAGGAACTGGTCTTTTATCATCAGGTCATCTCAAAGGTGTCCACTGACAGAACCCATTTTGACCAGTGGATCCAAGGACTGAGTCCATGCACCACATCACTGTAGCTGTCGTGTGGGCCACGTTGGAGGTTCTGGAACTTTTTACGGTAAACCTCAGGAGTCAGTTGTTACTTCCTTGTCAAGGCCTGCTTTATGGCCTCATAGTCTTCATCTTGGTCTGGAGGGAGAGAAGCAAACTCCAGAGCTTTTCCTTTGAGCCCTGGGGTTAAATATCAGGCCCATTGGGCCTCAGGCAGCCGGTACTGTCTGTAGGCTTTTTCAAATCTCCACAGAAAAATGTCCAAGTCCCGGTCCTTTTCCATCACTGGAAAATGCTCTGGCCGAGGTTTAAGGAACTGAGTGCTTCTGGACTTACTGCTGGACTGGGAAAACCTCTGCTCCTGGATTCAGGCTAATTCCAGCTGGTGCTGTCTCTCTACTCACACTGTTGTGAATGGACTTGAAATGAGTTCTGAGCAGAGGCTCCCTCTGGTGGTTACAAACGGTACTGGACTGTCCAGTGAAGATTGTGAGGATTGGGAATCAGGTGTTACTGACTGGTCTTATATAAGGGAGTCACCTTCCCATCAGGGTTGCCGGTGATCAATTGTTCTGGTCTCAATCCTTGATTCCTGTTTCCTTTGTAGCCTGCTGTTTCGTGTCTGCATCTCCTGCTAACAGATAAGACATTTTCTTCTTTTTGCTTTTGTGCTTGATTTTTGCATTTTGTCCTGCACTTCTGTGGGGGCCTTCAGGGTCCCCTCCGGGGGCTTTTTCCCTCTCAGTTTTGTTCAGCCACTGATGTTTGTACATTTGCTTTTTCCAGTTTTTTCAGTGGCTGCTGTTTTGATTTTGTTACACCAGAGAACTAATTTAGGTGGTAGAGGTCGTGTGATCTCAGGTGTTTTTGAAATTAGTAAAGTTGGTGCTTTTCAGGGTTTTTTGGGATTGCAGTAAGTGCCCTTCCTATCCTTTTCTATTTAGATAGTTTAGGCCCCAACGTTTGCTCATACTATTTTCTGTCTGTGTCAGTATTTCTTCTTGTCTAACCGCCATTACATGTTTGGGGGCTTTCTATGTTCTTTGGGGATCTGCTCCGGGGCAGACAGCTTTCCTCTTTCTATCTTTAGGTATAGTTAGTTTCTCAGGCTGTGACGAGGCGTCTAGGACCAACGTAGGAACGCTCCACGGCTGCCTCTAGTTGTGGTGGTTAGTCAGGGTACTGCAATCTCATAGATTCCAACTGCTCTGGTGTATTGCCTTTTTTACCTGCACTCCTCAGCTACCAAATCATAACATCACCCCCTCTGGGCTTGGGTCTGCCGTTCAGCTCTCTCTTGGAATTGCTGGACCAGCTGCAGACGTTCTTGGCGACTCCGCAGGGAGTTGCTCCAAGGCCGACCGCAGATAGCGATAGCCCCAGTTGCTGGCAGAGCTGGCATTCAGCAATTGGACCTCTGCAGTAGCTCCACCTGTGATTGGTCTGTCTTCTGCGTCCCCTGGGCTCTGGGGACGGACTGACTCTGCTTCAAGTCGCACCAGTTCCGTGACCATTTGGTCCTTGGTTTTGCCATGGGGGACCAGGCCTTGGAATGTACATATTCCAGCAAGAATGTCCTTTTTCTGCTGGGTGTACCAGAGCTCTCCTTTCGCAGCCATAATTGCCAAATAAAAGATAGGACAGAAAAACAAAGAGAAGAGGAGGGGTAACTGCTATACACACCGTATTGTCTCAGCACTAATAAACACTGAGTTCGTTCTCCCAAAACTTTTTGCACAGGGTCCTCGCAAGAACCGTGCAAGTTTTTAATGAGATGAATGATTGCTCAAACAGATCACTAATGCTCTATTATCCCACTGCTCTGCCACCAATATGCCAGGAACTGGGGGTGGTGTGGTTACCCCCAATTGTCAGGGATTTATTATATCCCACTTTCCAGCTTCGGTTAGGGACTTGCAGCTACCTCTGACTGCGAGGCTCACAATGTGTTGACAGAAGTATCATGTTATCTCTTGCAAATTTATCTTTCTGTCGATACCAAACAAGAACCACCTGGGGGGCTAGTGGATGGCGCAAACCCTTTTCTTGATTCCTGACGGGCACATAAGCCAGAAAGCATCGCTGTGGATAGCTCTAGTCAGGCAGACTCCAAAAATATAACTTTCCTGCTTCTATGATTATTTTGGGTTATTATATTCGATTTTGAAAGAACAAAGGAAAGTTTAAATTCATGTGCTAGAGAACTGCCCTTAACCAGTTAGGGTCGTAAATGGATCCTGTGTTGCGGGCATACCAGAATCTCACATTACACCAGCTAGTATAGTAGTATGGAGGGGTGAGTGGACATTCCAACAGGGAGAGAGGAAGAGGGGGTCTGGTGCAGCTGTGCATGCACATGGGGCTTCATGTGTATACTGCACAAACCAAGAGGGTGTGGGACAGCATGTCATTAAAAAAAAAAAAAACAGGGAGCTGCAGCTGTTAGCTCTGTATGTGTAATCGAAACCATGGAAAAGGATTCATATTTTCCTGACACTCCCATCATACACATGTCCTAGTATAGGTCTCTGTTGAGGTCCTCTGCTTCTCCAATAATGCAACTGACCTGGACAATCAGTCTCTGGTGGGGTCCTTCTCCTCCTCTACTCATAATGCACCTGTTATGAAAGAGCTGACTCTGGTAAGATCCTCCTGCTCCTCTCATCATGCACCTGTCCTGGAGGAGTGGTCTCAGGTGGAGTCCTGTCCTCCCATAATGCACCTGTCCTGAAAAAGTCCCTGAAGAAGTCTTCTTTCCATAATGCACCTGTCCTGAAGGAGAGGTCTCTGATATGCTCATCCCATCATGCACCTGTCCTTGGAGGAATGGTCTCTGGTGAGTTCCTCCTGTCAATAACCGGGGGTGTTTGGTTGCCCCAGTTCAGCAGGGATTATATTCCAGTTCCAGTTTGGAACTTGCAGCTCTCTGGTGCCCCCTTACCTTCAGGTCAGTCTGGAAAGTACACCTAGGATAAGTAGTCACCAGAAAGACTGCCTGGTTGTGTACTGGCTATTGGGCACTAAGCAGGGCGGTATGTATATCCCCAGGCCTTGGTGGGTAATAAACATAATAAACCTCCGTCGGTCACTGCCAGTGTGTCCTCCAAAAGCCCAGAACACTTCACTACCACAAGCTCCTAGTTCTATATTAATATCAATATCAGGTCAGGAGCCAACCCAAACGGTAGCGTAAATTTAACACGGAGACGTGGCAGTAAGTTTATAGAGCAAGGGAAACGAAACTAGTAAATTTTATAGATTTTAATCTAAAAAGAATAGGCAGTGTTCATAAAAGTACAAAAGATGTTACAAATGAGACAATTACAATACATACAGGCAGTTACAAAATAAAAAGGGATTAAAAGATGACCTTATAGTTCTCAGTTAATGGCACGCCATGTGGAGGAGAGGGAGGGGAGTTCCCAAGGACCAGTATTCAGTCCACAGCAGGGATGGTATATGCTATCTCCCCAGGTCTGAACGACAGCCTGAATAAGCCTCCTGGCCTTATACCGTTCCCTGGGTGACATCACTGGGTGGGCGGAGCTGTGGAATGCACGCCCCTATTGAAAGTTACTAATAAACGTATAAGTTCCATAACTAGTTACGAGGCTCGCGGAGTGATGGCAGGACTATCATAGGTTTGCTTTTAGTTTCTCTTTCATTTACGACCAGTCATCATAGGTCTGTTTATTACTGTGAGGCAGAACACCTTTACTCGCTTTCCAGTGGGCGCAGACGTTGCCAAACGCTATGGTGAATAGCCCCAAGGATGTAGATTCCAAATATAGAAGTTTCCTGCCTATAGGAATATTCTGGGTTATTATATTCAAGTTGGAAGGAACAAACTGGTTTTAACCAATTAGGGTCATAAATTGCTCTTTGTGCTGCTGGCATACTATGGTCTCGCGTTACATTAGCCTGGAGTAGCTAGTGAGAGGGGATGAGGGGGCTAGAATCACACGCACGCAGAGGACTGCAGCGACATGCCTGCACAAAGAAGTGTACCTAGGGTATGAGCATATTCATATTATCGTGACACCTCCCATTCGTCTCATCATGCACCTGACCTAAAGGAGCGGTCTCAGGTGGGGTTCTTCTGTCCTCCCATAATGCACCTGCCCTGAAAAAGCAGTCTCTGAAGAAGTCTTCCCATAATGCACCTGTCCTGAAGGAATGGTCTTTGGTGAGTTCCTCTCATTTGTCTCATCATGCACCTGTCCTAAAGGAGCGGTCTCTGGTGAGATCCTCCAGCTCCCATGATGCACCTGTCCTTGAGGAGCAATCTCTTTTGGGATCCTCCTCCCATCATGCTCTTGCCTTGGAGAATCGTTCTCTGGTGGGGTCCTCCCATCACGCACCTATACTGGAGAAGCTGTCTCCGGTGGGGTCCTACAGCTCCTCCGATCATACACCTGACCAGGAGGAGCGAACTCTGGTGGAGTCCTTCCACCATGCAATTGCCCTGAAGAATCGGTCTCTGGTGGGGTCCTCCCATCATGCACCTGTCCTGGGCTAGGGGTCTCTGGTGGGGTCCTCCCATCATGCACCTGTCCTGGAGGGGGGTCTCTGGTGGGGTCCTCCTGCTCCTCCCATAATGCACTTATCCTGTAGAAGCAATCTTTGGTGGGGTCCTTCCGCTCTCATCATGCACCTGATGAGGATCAGTCTCTGGTGAGTTCCTCCCATCATGCACCTGTCCTGGAGGTGCAGTCTCTGGTGGGGTCCTCCTGCTCCTCCCATAATGCTCTTATCCTGTAGAAGCAATCTTTGGTGGGGTCCTTCCGCTCTCATCATGCACCTGATGAGGATCAGTCTCTGGTGAGTTCCTCCCATCATGCACCTGTCCTGGAGGTGCAGTCTCTGGTGGGGTCCTCCCATGGTGCACCAGGCTTGTTGAAGTATCTGGTGAAGTCCTTCTGTTTCCCCATTTAAACCTGTCCTGGAGGAGCGGTCTCTAGTAGGGACCTCCTGCCCCTCACCTCATGCACCTTTGCTGGAAAAGCAGTCCCTAGTGGGGTCTTCCCACTCTTACGTCCATTCACCTGTCCTGAAGGAGCAGTCTCTGGTAAGGTCCTCCTCCTGCTCCCATCATGCATCTATCCTGGATAAGCAGTCTCTGGTGGTGTCCCCTTGCTCCTCCCATCATGCTCCTGTCCTAGATGATCGGTCTCTGATGGGGTCCTCCTTCTCCCATCATTCACCAGTCCTGGAGGAGAAGTCTCTGGTGAAGTTCCTTATGCTCCTCCCATCATGCACCTGTCCAGGTTGAGTGGTCTCTGATGTTGTCCTTTTGCTCCTTCCATCATGCACCTGTCCTGGAGGAGCAGTCTCTGATGGGGTCCTCCTGCTCTTTCCGTAATGCACATCCTGAAGAAGGGGTCTCTGGTGAGAACCTGCTCCTATTATACACAAAGAAGTGGTCTCTGGTGGTGACCTCCTGCTCCTCTTTCAATCATGCAACTGTTATGAAGGAGCAGCTCCTCCAATCATTCATCTGTCCTAGAGAAGCCATCTCTGGTGGAGTCCTCCTGTTCCTCATCATCATCTGTGCTGGAGGAGCTTTCTCTGGTGGGGTCCTCCTGCTTCTCCTCCCATCATGCACCTGTTATAAATGAGTGGTCTCTGGTAAAGTGCTCCTGCTCCTCCCGTCAGTCACCTGTCCTGGAGAAGCCATCTCTGGTGGGGTCCTCCTGCTCCTCCTCTCATCACGGACTTGTCCTGGAGGATTGGTCTCTGGTGGGGTCCTCCTGCTTTTCTTTCCATCATTCACCTGTACTGTAGAAGCCATCTATGATAGAGTCCTCCTGCTCCTCCTCCCATCATTCACCTGTCCTGGAGGAGCAGTCTCTGGTGAGGTCCTTCTGCTCCTCCATCATTTACCTGTCCTGGAAGAGCATTTTCTGGTATGGTCCTCCTGCTACTCCTCACATCATGCACCGGTCCAGGAGTAGTGATCTCTGGTGGGGTCCTCCCGCTCTTGCCGCTATGCACATGTCCTGGAGAAGCAGTTTCTAGCAAGGTCCTCCCACTACTCCCATCGTACACTGTCCTGGAGAAGTAGTCTCTGGTGGAGTCCTTCTGCTCCTCCCATCATGCACCTGTCCTGGAGCAGCAATCTCTGGTGGGGTCCTCCTGCTCATTCCATCATTCACATCTTGAAGGAGTGGTCTCTGGTGAGGTCCTGCTTCTTATATTATGCACAAAGGAGCAGTCTCTGATGGAGTCCTCCTGCTCCTCCTATCATGCACCTGTTATGAAGTAGATGTCTCCGATAAGGTCTTCCTGCTGCTCCTCCCATCATGCACCTGTCCTGGCGGAGCAGTCTCCGGTTTGGTTCTCCCATCATTCACGTGTCCAGGAGGTGTGGTTTCTGGTGAGTTCCTCCTGCTTTCTCCATCATGCATTTGTACTGGAGGAATCCTCTCTGGTGAGACCCGCTCTTCCCATCATTCACCTGTCCTGGAGGAGCGGTCTATGGTGGGGCCTTCCCACTTCTCACATCATGCACCTGTCCTGGAGGAGCTGTCTCTGGTAAGGTCCTCCTCCTCCTCCCATCATGCTCCTGTCCTAGATGATCGGTCTCTGGTGGGGTTCTCCTGCTTCTCCTCCCTTCATTTACCAGTCCTGGAGGAGAAGTCTCTGGTGAAGTCATTATGCTCCTCCCATCATGCACGTGTCCTGAAGGAGCAGTCTCTGGTGGGGTTCCTCCTGCTGTTTCCATAAAGGACATCCTGAAGAAGTGGTGTCTGGTGAGATCCTGCTCCTCCTATTATACACAAAGAAGTGGTCTCTGGTGGTGACCTCCTGCTCCTTATCCCATCATGCAACTCTTATGAAGGAGAGGCTCCTCCATCGATCATTCATCTGTCCTAGAGAAGCCATCTCTGGTGAGGTCCTCCTGTTCCTCATCCCATAATGCATCTGTGCTGGAGGAGCTTTCTCTAGTGAGGTCCTCCTGCTCCTCCCATTATGCACCTGTTATGAATGAGTGGTCTCTGGTAAGGTCCTCCTGCTCCTCCTTCCATCAGTCACCTGTCCTGGAGAAGCCATCTGTAGTAGGGTCCTCCTGCTCCTCCTCCTATCATGCACCTATCCTGGAAGAGCGGTCTCTGGTGTGGTCCTTCTGCTCCTCCTCCTTTAATGCATTTGTCCTGGAGGAGCTGTTTCTGGAGGGGTACTCCTACTTCTCTGATCATTCATCTGTCCTAAAGAAGCCGTTTCTGGTGGGCTCCTGTATGCCTCCCATGATGCATCTGTCCTGGATGAACAGTTTCTGGTAGGGTCCCCCTGCTTCTCCTCCCATCCTGCACCTGTCCTCGAGTACCGGTCTCTGGTGGGATCCTCCTGCTCCTCTCATCCTACACCTGTCCTGAAGTAGCGGTCTCTTGTGGGGTCCTCCTGCTCCTCCATCATTCACCTGTCCTGGATGAACAGTTTCTGGTAGGGTCCCCCTGCTCCTCCTCCCATCCTGCACATGTCCTCGAGTAGCAGTCTCTGTTGGGGTCCTCCTACTCCTCTCATCCTGCACCTGTCCTGAAGTAGTGGTCTCTGGTGGGGTCCTCATGCTCCTCCTCCGATCATTCATCTGTCACAGAGAAGCAGTGTCTGGTGGGGTCCTCCTATTCCGCCTCCCATAATGCATCTGTCATGGAGGATCTTTCTCTGGTGGGGTCTTCCTGCTCCTCCATCATTTACATGTCCTGTAGGAGTGGTTTCTGGTGGGGTACTCCTGCTTCTCCCATTATGCACCTGTCCAAGGAAAGCAGTCTCTGGTGTCTTCCTGCTCTTCCCATCATGCACCTTTCCTTGATGAGCGGTCTCTGGCGGGGTCCTCCTGCTCCTCCCATCATGTAGGTGTCTTGGGGAAGTGGTCTCTAATGGGGTCCTCCCACAGCTCCCAGCATGCAGCTGTCCTGGAGCAGTGGTCTCTGGTGACATCCTTCTGCTCCTCACATCATGAACTTATCCTGGAGGAGGAATTTATGGTGGGATCCTCCTTGTTCCTCTTCACATAATGCATCTGTGCTGGAGGAGCAGTCTCTGGTGGGGTCCTCCAGCTCTTCCCATTATGCACCTTTCCTGGATGAGCGGTCTCTGGTGGGGTCCTCCTGCTCCTCCTCCATCATTTACCTGTCCTGGAGGAGTGGTCTCTGGTAGGGTCCTCCTGTTCCTCCTCCCATAATGCATCTGTTCTTGAGCGGTCTCTGGTGGGGTCCTCCTGCTCCTCTATGATTTACCTGTCCTGGAATAATGGTTTCTGGTGGGGTCCTCCCACTCCCATTCCTCCCTTCCCATTATGCACCTTTCCTGGATGAGCGGTCTCTGGTTTGGTCCTCCTGCTCCTCCTCCATCATTTACCTGTCCTGGAGGAGCGTATTCTGGTGCGGTCCTCTAGCTCCTCCTCCCATCATGCATCTATCCTGGAGTAGCGGTCTCTGGTTGGGTCCTCACGTTCTTCCCATTATGTAGCTTTCCTGGATGAGCGGTCTCTCGTGGGGTCCTCCTGCTCCCTCCTTCCGTCATTCACCTGTACTGGAGAAGCTGTCTCTGGTGTCCTCCTGTTCTGCCTCCCATAATGCATCTGTCCTGGAGAAGTGGTTTCTGGTAGGGTCTTCCGGCTTCTACTCCCATCATGCACCTGTCCTGGAGTAGTGGTGTCTGGTAGTGTCCTCTCGCTCTTCCCATCATGCACCTTTCTGGGATGAGCGGTCTCTGGTGGGGTCCTCCGGCTCCTCCCATCATGAACCTGTCCTGGATTAGCGGTTTCTGGTGGGGTCCTTCTACTTTTGTTCCCATCATGCCCTTGTCCTGGAGTAGCGGTCTCTGATGGGATCTTCCTGTTCCTCCTCCCATAATGGATTTGTACTGGAGGAACAGTCTCTGGTGGGGTCCTCCTGCTCCTCCATCAGTCATCTGTTCTGTAGAAGCTGTCTCTGGTGGGATCATCCTGTTCCTCCTCCTATAATGCATCTGTCCCGGAGGAGCGGTCTCTGGTGAGGTCCTTCTGCTCCTCCTCTATAATTTACATGTCCTGGAGGAGCAGTTTCTCGTTAGGTCCTCCTGCTTCTCCCATCATACACCTGTCCTGGAATAACGGTCTCTGGTGGAGTTCTCCCGCTCTTCCCATTAGGCAGCTTTCCTGGATGAGCAGTCTATGGTGGGGTCCTCCTGCTCCTCCTCCCATCATTCACCTGTCCTGGAGAAGTCGTCGCTGGTGGGGTCATCCTGTTCCTCTTCCCATAATGCATCTGTCCTGGATGAGCGGTCTCTGGTGGAATCCTCCTGCTCCTCCTCCATCATTTACCTGTCCTGGAGGAGAGGTATCTGGTGGAATCCTCCTGCTCCTCCTACATCATTTACCTGTCCTGGAGTAGCTGTCTCTGGTGGGATGTGAGGGACGATGGAGAATCCATTTTGGATTATAGGACATCTCCGTCCACTCCTGGAATGTGCCCCCACCCTCGCGTCCCCCTAGGCCATAAAAGGCAATGCAAAGTTTTGCTTTAATTAAAACACCAGGAATAAGCTCTTTGAAGCTCTTAACACAAAATTGCTGCTAGCAATCTGTGAGGGATCTCACAGGGGAAGGGGGTGTCGACTTCGCCCACCTCGGGGGGAGGGGAGAGAAAGATCCAGCAGGGATCGGCTCTCTGGCGCCACCACTTGCTCCAGGTCAGACAGGGAACTGCATCGGGGCCACCGGAAAGGCTTCCCTTATAGGTACAAGTTAGTGAGGCACTCCCAGTGAGGGGATATATACCACCAGTCCAGGTTTGGGATATATATATAAACCTCCCGGCCGTCACTGCCAGAGTTCCTCACTAAAACAATACGGTATTCTGCCACCAGTTCCTCTTTTGAAATAAGCCCCGTCCGACAGCAGGCTTATATCTTGTCAGAAACCCACCCTGGGGGTAGCGTATAATTGACCAACCGAGCGTGCAGACGTGGGGATTCGTGAATTGAGATAAAAGAGCAGCCCAAGATTACTTTTATATTTAATCGCCGAAAAGGCGCACTAGAAATATACAAGTATATATTTACAAAAACAATATACAGGTATGCAGTCACAAGTGTAGTACAAGGATAGGGTATAGATAGGTTGCAATTACCGTGTTATGTAGCATGTGACCACAAGGAGGCGGTGATGGATCAGAGGTCCAAATCTTAGTTACATGGTTCCCTTGGCCACGTCTGATAACGGGTCCTCCTGCCAGAACAAAACTAAATCCAAAATGAGGGACTGCCTTATATCTCCTAGGCGGTTCCCTCCAACACTCTGCTGCCACCACTGGGCTGGTCTGCCTCCCTCCTCCCATGTCTGAGAATATGATTTTCTGTCCAGAATCGTGGATGGCCCATAGCTTTCCCCCCGAAGCTCTGAATGGGTCGGTGGTGCCGCCACTGGGTTCCGCTGGACTTTATCTGCGCATAGAGACCAAATATGCCTACTGTATGTAATTCCTGGTGGCTAAGCATTATAACTCCATAACGCAGAGTGCTACAGGTGGCTGCTGGACACAGGCGTATGGGGGGATGGAACGCTGATTCGGAGAATGTGCTCAGCTAGGCTCAGAGATATTGCATTCTGTTATTATAGGTATTTTTCCAGGTTCAATACCTGCAAAACATTGCATTGCCTTTTATGGCCTGGGGGAATGCAAGGGTGGGGGCACATTCCAAGAGTGGACGGAGATGTCCTATAATCCAAAATGGATTCTCCCTCATCCCTCACATGGGGTCCACCTGCTTTTCCCATCATGTTCCTGTCCTGGAGGAGGGGACTTCTTTGTGGTCCTCCTCCCATAATGCACCTTTCTTGGAGGAGTGGTCTCTGTTGAGATCCTTGCACCCCTCCTCCCATCATGTTCTTGTCCTGGAGGAGCCGTCTCCGATGGGAACTCCCTCCCATTTTGCACCTGTTGTGGAGGAGTGGTCTCTGGTGGGGTCCTCCTGCTTTCCCTCTCAATATAAACATGTCCTGGAGGAGCGGTCTCTGGTGGGGTCCTCCTACTCCTGCCATCTTGCACCTGTTGAGGAGCAGTCTCTTTTGATGTCTTCCCCCTCCTCTTCCCATCATGCACCTGTTCTGGAGGAGCCGTCTCTGATTGGATCCTCCCAAGGTTCACTTAGTTTGGACGAGTTATGTCTGTTGAGGTTGTTCTCCCATAATTCTCCTGTCCTATACAATTGGTCTCTGGTGGGTTCCTCCCTCTCCTCCCATTATGCACCTGTCCCAGAGAAGGGGTCTGTGGTGGGGTCCTCCTGCTCCTCCCATCTTGCACCTGTCCTGGAGAAGCAGTCTCTTTTGGGGTCCTACCGCTCCTCCCCTCATGCACCTGTCCTGGAGGCGCAGTCTCTGCTCATCTCATCATGCACCTGTCCTGGAGGATCGGTCTCCTGTGGGGTCCTCCAGCTCCTCCCATCATGTGCGTGTCCTGAAGGAGCAGCCTCTGGTGAGGTCCTCCTGCTCCTCCCATCATGCACCTGTCCTGGAGGAGTGATCTCTGGTTAGGTCCTCCCACTCTTTCCATCATGCACTTGTCCTGGAGATGCGGTCTCTGGGGAGATCATCCCGCTCCTCCCATCATGCACCTATCCTGGATGAGGAGTCTCCAGTGGGGTCCTCCTTCCATAATGTACCTTTCTTGGTGGCATGGTCTCTGGTGAGGTCCTTCCGCTCATCCTCCCATCATGCACCTGAACTGGAGGAGCAGTCTCTGGTGGGGTCCTTCAGCTCCTATCATGCACCTCTCCTGGAGGAACGGTCTCTGGTTAGGTCCTCCCACTCTTTCCATCATGCACCTGTCCTGGAGATGCTGTCTCTGATTAGGTCATCCCACTCCTCCCATCATGCACCTCTCCTAGAGAAGGAGTCTCTGGTGGGGTCCTCCTCCCATAATGCACCTGTCCTTGTGGCGCAGTCTCTGGTGAGGTCCTTCCGCTCATCCTCCCATCATGCACCTGTACTGGAGGAGCAGTCTCTGATGGGGTACTCCAGTTCCTCCCGTCATGCACCTGTTCTGGAGGAGCAGTCTCTGGTGGCGTCTTCCTGTCATAATGCACCTGTCCCAGAGGAGCGGTCTCTGGTGGAATACTCCTGCTCCTCCTATCATACAGCTGTCATGGAGGAGCGGTTTCTGGTGGGGTCCTCTAGCTCTTCCTTCCATAATGCACCTGTTATGACAAACCTCGAACAGGAAATAGGTTGAGGTTTTGATGTGAAGGCTGCTGGCCCAGGACCATGCCTGTGTATCTTTCCGTTACTCAGTAACCTCCTCATGAGGAGATGTTGCGCCCTTGCTGAGGTGACCATGTCAGGATTCTGTGTGCGGCGGCTCCTGATGAGTGCTTGGTAGATGACAATATGGAAATTTTCCAGCAGAACAAGCTGCTACAAGCCATGAATGAATATGGAGGATGTATCGGAGCCGCTTCGGCAGCTTTATCACAGCCTCGTCCCATCTGTTCTTACACCTCTCGATGACGAGTCAAGGCTTGTAGATGGCGGTGTCTCATATCCCACTGATGTAAATAAAGAGTGACGGCTTGCACACTCCTGATAATCAGCTACTAAGGATACAGAAACATGGCCAGTGAGATCCCGGCCCTCAAATAAGAGTGTGGCACCCTAGTGAGAGTAAGACCCTCCAGAGAGACTGTGGCCCCTTAAGAGAGATCAAAGCTGCCCGGTGAGAGTGCAGCCCACCAGAGTGTGCACGGATATCCAGAGAGAGAATGCCCTTCAATGAGAACATGGCCGTGTAGTGTGAGCTTGAACCCCCAGTGAGAGCGTAAGGTGCCCAGGACGGTAGCCGTGGGAAAGCTGCTTGATCCCTAACGCCCTGGCACTTTACAAACAAATTGCGTCCCCGTACATATGTGTTGTGCTGTGTAAGGTGCACTCATTCACTTGTAGGCCAGAGGCCTTCTCTGCAACCATGTCCTCAGGTCCAGGATCAGACATCAGGGGACGCCCGGTTCGTTTTAACATGATATACTTTACTGGATAGCTCAAGTACATCAGTCTTTAACAAGCAGTATAGGGCCCAGCTCCCTCTGGTTCTAGTCCCATCGACACAATACGTTTCAAAACTTTACTTAGGTTATGCTCGGACTATCCCTACTTTAACAGGACCTGTTAGCCATAAGGATTCCCCGCCCGGCAACACTGTATTACAGAGATCCTCTACCTTTCAAGCAGTTCCACGTCCTCTTCTGTATGTAATGGTTGTCGGTGCTCTCCATAGCTCTCGACCTCATACCTCCAGAAAGATTTGCCCACACCATGTTTTCAGCCCACTCCACATTGAACTTCACCTTGCCTGTAACAAACATTTTCACTATCCTTTCACTAACAGATTTTAAATGACTAAATCAAAAAGTGGTTCCCTTTTTACTGGCCCTAACACCTCCCACTGTTGGCTGGACCAATCATTAACTGTCTGTTTACTCTGTCTGCCCCAGTAATCTATTGCTGGACAGACTTAAGGTACTGCCACACTAAACAATATCGCTAACGGGATCGCTAAAAAACGTCACTATTTAGCGATCCCGTTAGCGATGTTGCTGTGTGCGGCAGCTTCCGGCGACGAGCTTCCTGCTGTGATCTCGCTCGTCGCTGGAAACGATCCGGACCCTATTTTCATCGCTGGCGCTCCCGCTGGGTGAGTATGTAATCGCTGTGTGGCACCTTTTCTTAGCGATTTAGCGGTACTTTTGTACCGCTAAATCGCTAAGAAGATCGCTAACGGCGATAGCGTCGTTAGCTATATCGCTAAATGTGGCACACATTTAGCGATATTAAAACGATCCCGCTAGCGATCTCATTAGTATGCCCCGCTAACGAGATCGTTAGCGGGAGCGTTTAGTGTGGCAGTACCTTTAGACTTTCACTTACTTAACTACAGTCACTATCTGTCTGTAACCCAAGCACTAAACTATATCCAGGGCTGCCATCAGGGCATTACTGCCCTGACTGGCGTATGGGGCCCGATGAGCAGAGGGGTCGCGCATCGGGCCCCGTCTCATCTGCTCACCGGGCCCTAGCGGCAGGATTCTGCTGATACAGAAACTGAACCTGCGTCCGAGACGCAGGTTCAGTTAAACTCTAAAGCCGCCAGTCAATCGGAGGCTGGCAGCTGACGTCAGCGCGCACGTCACCGGCGTGTGACGTCATTGTCATTCGTCGGTGAGTACACGCTTGAAATGCCTGGAGGGAGCATCGCCGCAGGAACGCGGCCAGGTAAGGTGAAAGTTTTTTTTTTAATTTTTATTGAAAACGGCAAGCCT
The DNA here is from genome assembly GCA_009801035.1 of Oophaga pumilio. Taxonomy (NCBI): domain Eukaryota; kingdom Metazoa; phylum Chordata; class Amphibia; order Anura; family Dendrobatidae; genus Oophaga; species Oophaga pumilio. The sequence goes on along the minus strand of VIAB01020915.1, from coordinate 18,186 downwards.
CAATATGTTTCGACGGCAGGATGGAAACACATACACCATGTGTCTCCATTCTGCCCCATCTGTTCCCATCCTGCCCCATGTCACATGGGGCAGGTTGGGCCTAATGAAGAACTTTAAAACGGCAACGGATAAATATGAAATAGCATCAAGTATCTCATTGATACATTTGCAAGGTTGAGTGAAGCAAAGATAAAGGAAGGTGTCTTTTCTGGACCTCAGATTCGTAAGCTTCTTCAAGATGAGGAGTTTCTCTGTTGCAGGGCAAGGAGAAGGCTGCATGGGTCGCATTCACATTTTTGGGAAACTCAAGAGCAGATAACTATGAAGAGTTGGTGGAAAATCTCCTTAAAACATGGAAGGATCTTGGCTGTAACATGTTTATGTGGAAATCTGTATGGAACATTTTAGGAGAAATTGAACAGGTTTCTCACGTTTACCAGTTTTGATAAAATCAGGAAGTTGATCGATCGGAGACAAGAGTACACAACTGATGTCTGTCAGTGTACCGGCTTGTCTGATCTCAGAAGCCCAGTCACAAGTTTTATTACAACCACGGAGATAAGAAAAATAGGAATGGCTTTACCTTACCTAAGAGAGAACCTATATTAATTGGGGAAGGAAAGTATTTTAATTGAAAATAACAAGTCATAAATGATGACTCCTGCCGGAGTTTGTTATGAATTCCACAGAAGTCCTTGACTAACTCTGTCCAATTAACTAGACTTTCAAAAAAGAAAGCTTAACGTCCAGACACCTGTATATATCAGAGACAGCGCCCTGTGTGACTGCTTTTATCAATAACACTTATAAATCTAATACTAAAATACAGAATTATCAGAGATATAGAGGGAGATTTAAAGTATAAATATTTCCCGTAACAATTCCTCCTTATTATCACAGACCATGTATCCATCAGATACTTCCCCGTGCTATGAGAGCCTGGAGGGGATGAGTCCCGGCACTGACGGACATCTTGTCTGTAAACCTCGTCATATCTGATGACTGGAGCAGCCCGGTGATTTTCTGCAGATGTGATCACTGACGATCTATGATGTCTGATCTTACGTCTCGTTACATAGTGTCGTCAGAACAAGTCTACCAGTTCTAGCAGTTACATACACTAGTAATACCAACATTTATGTAGTGACGGGGTGGATGAGTATACTCTCATTCCCTGTCCCCATTTCCAGTATATGAGGTCCACCATTCGGGGCAATTCTCTGGAGCTCGTTTATATGGAGAATGTTTGGGGACAGCATTTATATCTAGGTCACCGTACAGAAGTATGAAGCTAGCAGGCGTAAGGCATGCTGAGAGGCCTGCTCCTTCTACACCTGGGAGAAGCCATTTATAGTCCTGGTGACCACACACTAGATAGAAATCATCAGGCAGGGTAGATCTCAGTGGGTCTCCCAAGACAACGTATAGAAGTCAGAAGTCCTTGCATCGGAGGTTTGGCACAACTAAGTTTGGTTGCTTTGGAGACCGACCTCATTCCTTCATCATGTCTGACTTAGAAGGGTAATCAAATGGGTCAAGTTATTCAACAGTCTGGGCAGAATCTGTAAACCACAACTCAATACTGTCCAAATATCCACCGTTGTTTCCTGAAAATATCTCTCCTCACATCATAGACGTGCTCTCACCCCTTTCCTAGTCCCCGGAGTGTGGGCATCACAGGCATCACATAAGTTCTTTTACTGGAGTCTCACCTTCTGGAGACTTCTTAGCCCTATGTGTTATGAATTTACCCTGTACTAGGTCCAGCTTATACCAACGTTTTATGTTACCTGTAAGATTTATCTGTAACCATGTCCACCCTCCCCACAATCTGGGCCGGAACCATGTGGCTGCAGGTGAGGTTTCCTCCATCATAATGGGCAGAATCAAAAGTCTCTTTGTGGAAACAGCTGTAGTTGAGAGCCTCATATGGGGTTAGGGGCACTGCGAGATATGGCATGGTATCAGAGGATATTGGGCTATGGGTGCATATCCTGCACTTCTTGGGAATGTCTTTAGAAACCATGTATTACAGCAGGACTTGGTGATACTTATCAGTTTGTTGTCCCATTCCTCTCCTCCTTTAGTACCTCATTGAGGTTTAGGGCAAGGGATGCAATTGTCATTAGCATGGTCCAGTGGGACAAGGTCATCATCTTTGCTGCTGCCGGGGTTCAGGGCCTTTTTTCAGTGGCTGGCATGGATCCAAGTGTCTTTGCCTTAGAGCTTGACAGAAATGGCAGTGGTCGGTAGGACTTGAAATGGCTTTCTGTTTCTGGGCTCCTGTGGCCTCCTCATATATCTCTTGACCATGACCTAGTCTCCTCGTACCAGTGTGTGTGCCACTTATCTAGCTGAGAATATATACAAATAGAACTTAGCACTCAACTTGGGTAATCTGTGAAAAAACTTTAATGCAGTCCACTACATATACATACAGACGTTTCGGTCATAAAAGACCTTCATCAGTGTGCCGAGGTACAGAAAATAAAAACAAATATACATCAATCATGTTGATACAGAAAAACAACTCAAAATAGAGATTCCCTCTAAAGTTGGTGTTGTGAACGTTCTGGAGATGACTTCTGAGCTGAGGCTCCCTCTGGTGGTTGCTGACGGTATTGAAGCTGTATTGAATGACAAGGCTTCCTCACCTGGAAGCGAGGACTGGCAATCAGGAGAGACGGACTGGGCTGATATAAGGGAGCTGCCTTCCCATGATCCTCGCCAGTGATCAATTGTTGTTTCCTGGTTCATTTGGAAGTCAGCTGGTGTCTTGCCTTCGTCTGCTACTTTCAGATAAGTTATTTGCTGCTTGTTTCTATCGTGTTTGCTATTCCCATTTTTTGTCTGCACTTTTGTGGGAGGTTAGCCGGGTTCCCCTCCATGGGCCTGTGCTTCTCTCTGTATTTCAGTAGCCACTGTTTATTTGTTCAATTGCTCTATCCCTGCTATTTGAGTGGCTGCGGGTTAGCCTCTTGCTCACACCCACCAGAGATCTGATTTAGTGGGTGGTGAGAACGTGTGATCTCAGCATTTTTGAAATCAGATGTGTTGGAAGTTTT
>VIAB01020913.1:11403-31722 GCA_009801035.1 Oophaga pumilio | reverse complement strand
AACTTCACCACCTCTGCCTCCGCTTCCATTCGTTACACTATGGACTGTGCATTATATAAGGAGCTGCATTATATGGAGGAATATGGGTGTGCATTATGTATGTAGGACTATGGAGGGTGCATTATATTATATGGAGGACTATGTGGTTCATTATACTATATATAGGACAATTGGCTGTGCATTATACACCATGTTCTAAATTATTATGCAAATTGGTTTTAAGTGACATAGCGGTTTTTTTGTTGTAAATTAAACCCATTGATGGTATTGTGTCACAGGGTTCTTTGGATAGCTGAAATCAATCTCAGATACCTGTGATAATTAGTTTGCCATGTGAGCCCAATAAAAGGAAAACTGGATGTTCCACACTATTAGGCCGGGATCACACATGCGAGAAACACGGCCGAGTCTCGCATGTGAATTCCCAGCACTGGCGCCGGCACCCGGGAGTGGAGTCTACTCTAATGGGTGATGACTTTTATTAGACTGACTGTCATTTGCACCGACCACTTAGGAAAATCAGAGAAAAATATAATTTGCATAATAATTTGGAACATGGTGTACTATACGGTGGACTATGGGCTGTGCGTTATATATGGAGGACTATGGAGGGTGTATTATATTATATGGAGGACTATGGGGGTATATTATACTATATGGACTTCTATGTACGCCCCTGGTGAGTATAATGGTTTATCTTTTTCTATACATTAAAACAAAACGCAAGGTTCAGCTCTCTTTAAAATGACTGCAGCTCTGGAAGTCTCATCTTCAGGGGCACCAAACACTGAATGAGTCCAATAGCTCCACATTTACCTTCTGGACCAAACCCTGGGGTGGAGGAGGTTCACAAAAACCCAGCTTTTAACATGGCCCATTAACCCCTCTCAGCACATAGAATGCTGGAGTATTTTTTCCAGGTTCATATCACTGAGGCTAACATCATCAGTGACACATATCTCCCCTCCATTTTTTTACCAGTGACCTCAGGTGCGTCAGGAGGAAAACAGGAGGCACGTTCCTTTCAAAAGTTCATGTGGGTTTATTAGCTTCATAAACCCAGAACACCAACAAAAGGTAAACAGACTTTAGAGCAGGCAAAACAACACATCAATGTCCATAGCAGAACTCTGCTCTGCTAGGCCTGTAGACACACAGGCTTGGGTAATGTCCAGCACTCAGGCTCAGTCTGGAGCCACACACACACACGAGGCCTTCTCCCTCCCAACACACAGACTATGTGCCAAACAACAGTCTCCATTATATAGGCTGCAACCACACCCAGAGCTGATGTATGTGGGTAGCCAGACCAGCCCATCTCTCATAGCTGCCTGCAACCCGGACCCAGGTGCACTAAACGACATCTTAGTGCTTACATGCACTAAAGAAAACACTCCGGGTTACATCACAGAGAGCAGCTATCTCTGAAACACATACCTCCCATCGATTACATGGCCATTAGCCTCCTTACATACCTCCCCACTCTGCCTAAAGCCGTGGGGCTTGGCACTTTCCACTACCAAACAAGGGATTCTTCAGAGGGCATCGGCATTACCATGTAGCTTCTGTAGCTAAGAATAAGCAGATGACCGTAGCATTTTTACCCTTTGTTTACCTCATCCATCTGAGTGGGGCATGGTCGGATACCAATCTAAATTTACATCCTACCAGATTGTACCGTAATGTGTCCACAGACCACTTTATGACCAAGCACTCTTTCTCCATGACTGAATAATTCCTCTCACATGAGGACAGCTTACTACTCAGGTAGAGAACAGGGTGCTCTTCCCCGTGTATTTCCTAGGAAAGAACTGCTCCTAAACAGACATCTGAGGCGTCTGTTTGGAGTGTAAACTCTTTCCTAAAGTCAGGGGCCACCAGAACCAGTTGCTTACATAAAGACCCTTTCATTTGGTGAAAGGCCGCCTCTGTCTCTTCAGGTCAGACAGGGGCACGGTCATCATGGCGAAGTTCAGGATGAACATCCTGTAGTATCCCACGATTCCCAGGAAGGCTCTAACTTGCTTCTTGTACAACTGTCTCGGCCATGTTTGAATTGCCTCCACTTTACTGATTCAGGGTTTGATCTTGCCTCGACCCACTACATAACCCAGGTACTTGGCTTCTTCTTTCCCCAAGGCACACTACTTCGGTTTTATTGAAAATCACGCCTTCCTTAGAGCATCAAACACTGCTTGGACCTTTTCTAGATGACTCTCCCAGTCCAGGCTAAAGATAATATCATCCAGGTATGCAGTGGTGTGTTACTTATGGGGTGCAAGGATTGTGTCTATAGCTCTCTGGAAGGTCGCTGGAGCCCCCTGGAGTCTAAACGGCATCCGGACACACTGGAATCATCCGTCTGGCGTAGAAAACAGAGTCTTCTCCTTGGGTTCCTCTGCAATGGGGATCTGCCAATATCCTTTCTGTTCTGCCTTCATACACGTTGACACAGTGTGCAATCTAGCATACAGCTAAACCATCATTCTATCGTCCAAATAAGCAGACTGTCCTCTGTAGTCTAACTTGTTTATTGGTGAACAGTATAAAACATGCGCGCGGTAAAACTATAAAAAATACAAATGACATAGATAAGTATTGGGCAATAATCACACAGCTGCCACTTTATAATTAACAGAAAGTATACAGTATGATGCAACTATAACATGAGAAAACACAGGATTCTAATAACATCTCCTATGCACTGGCTGATATACAGTTAATAGCCTCCTAAACACTGCACTGCTAGAGAAGATATTGATCTTACCAGATATGCTTTACCAGGATAGCAAACTCAAGTTGGAGAGGTTACAGGAGAGCACATGAACACGTGTATTCCGTGAAGTACATGGAAGAAAATGGAGTTTCTTCTTCCCAGAATACCTTGCTTCAATCCCACAATGCAATACTCTATCTGCTTGTTAAAGGCACAGGCTATAAATTCAGCCACCACTAGATGGTGCTATAACAAACAAAACTAGCACACAATAAGAAACATGCTGCCCAGTACTCAGAATGGGCAGAACACTTTTGTCAGATCCAAGGTGGTTATGTACCTTACGGGCCCAAGTCTCTCGATTAGCTCAGTGACGCGTGGAATGGGATATGCGTCAAACTTGGAGACCTCATTAAACTTCCGATAGTCATTGCAGAACCTACATTCCCCATTGGGCTTTGTGAGCAGGACTATCGAGCTCGACCAACCGCTCTTGGACTCCTCAATGACCTCGAGTTTTAACATGCGCTCCACCGCCTTGGGGATCACTTCTCGAAGGCCCTCCGGAATCCGATAAGGTTTGACGTTTACACGGACATGTGTCTCCATCAGAACTTCGTGTTCTATGACCTTTGTGCACCCCGCCTATTCTGTGAACAAGTCCCTGTTCTTCTGAAGTAACTCCCGGAACTGCAGTTTCTGGGCCTTCAACAGTGTCCCCGGTATGGCAACACCTCCAACCTCGCCTTCTGGTTTGCCCAGCAAGCACGGAGTTTCAGCCGTCTCTGTCTTTCCATAGCTTGATGAGGTTGGCATAGTAGACCTGATATGGTTTCTGTTCTTCTGGTCGATGAATCTTATAATTTATATCACCATGCTTCTCCACAACCTCATATGGCCCTTGTCATTTGGCCAAGAATTTGCTCTCCACTGTAAGAATTAGCACAGGAACACGGTCTCCCGGATAGTATTGCCTCACTCTGGCTGACCGGTTGTAGACCCTGGCCTTCGCTTTTTGTGCCTGGAGGAGGTGTCCTTTCACGATGGGCATCACCTTCGCAATCTTCTGCTGCATCAGCGCTACGTGCTCAATGATGCTTCTGGGGGGCGTGACTTCGGCTTCCCAGGTCTCCTTGGCTATATCCAGGAGACCTCACGGATGACAGCTATACAAAAGATCGAAGGGTGAGAACCCGGTAGAGGCCTGTGGAATCTCACGGATGGAAAACAGCAGATATCGTAAGAGACAGTCCCAGTCTCTACCATATTTCTCTTTGGCTTTCCGCAGCAAGCTCTTCAGTGTTTTATTAAATCTCTCGACAAAGCCATCTGTCTCAAGATGGTACACTGAAGTCCTCAACTGGGAGATTTGCAGGACCTTGCATAACTCCCTCATCACCTTACTCATAAAAGGTGTTCCCTGGTAGGTCAGGATCTCCTTCGGTATACCTGTCCAGGAAAAACATGGACCAATTTGCGGGCTATACTCTTTGTGGAGGAGTTTCTCAGGGTAGTTTGTGGCATAGTCCAGGATGACCAATATATACTGTTGCCCATGAGATGATTTAACCAGGGGACTGACCAAGTCCATAGCAATTCTTTCAAACAGCACTTCAATAATGGGCAATGGCACGAGGGGACTCAGAAAGTGAGAGGTGGGGGCAGTTAACTGAAATGTGGGGCAGGACCTGCAATAGTTTAATATTTCCCAGTGACACCCAGGCCAATAGAACCTCTGCACAATCCGTTCCTGCATTTTTCACACTCCCAGATATCCCCCCAAGATGTGTGAATGGGCCATGTCAAACACCTTCCGTCTATAGGGCCCCGGCACTATTAACTACTCCACCAACTCCTCCCTTATTTTCGTGACACGGTACAACTACTCCCCACTCATCATAAAAAAGGGAAACCTTGTGTCAGCCCCTGGCTCCTGTGCAACCCCATTAATTACAGTGACATTGTTGAAAGCTTCTTTCAGAGTTGGGTCCCTATGTTGGGCAGTCCCAAAATTCTCACTGGTCACCCCTAACTCCAGAATGTCAGACATAGGGGACACTTCCTCCTCATCTCCACAAGGACACAAAAGAGAAACCCGTCTGCCTCTGGGTGTGGTGATACCTTATTATGGTTCACTGGTTCCCTATTCGCGCTGGCAAACTCAGAACCCTTCCCCCCACAGATCCCTAAATAAACAAAAGTCCCGGCCTATAATTATAGGGTGCAACAAGTCCCAAACGACGCCGACCTCATGGGACTCAGTACCGTGGGCCGTTTCAATGTCCACTCTGGCCATAGGGTAGTCTGTTATGTTTCGGTAGCTGAGGAGGACAGGAACAACAGCAGGGCAGCCGAACACCTGAGATGTTGGTAACTAATAGGTTGCAGATTCCTAAACTAACGACACAACTATAGGTAGCCGTGGAGCGTTCCTACATTGATCCTAGACGCCTCGTCACAGCATGAGAGATAACTACACCTAAAGGCAGAAAAATGAAAGCTATCTGCCCCGGAGCAGATCCCCAAAGAAAATAGGAAGCTCCCAAACATATAATGACGGTTAGACAAGATGAAAATACAAACATAGGCAGAAAATAGACTGAGCAAACGCTGGGGCCACAAGCTGACTAAATAGGATAGGACAGGAGAGATTAATTTCTGCAACCCAGAAAACCCTACAAAAATCCAACAATTCTGATTACAAAAATACTGAGATCACACGATCTCGCCACCCACTAAATCAGATATCAGTGTGAACAAAAACCAAGCCGCAGACGCTGAAAAAACAGGAAAAAGCAAATGAGCAAATAACAGTGGCTGCAGAAAAACTGTGAGGAGCTCAGGCCCCAGGAGGGGATCTGGCTGACCTCCACAAAAGTGCAGAAAACAATGCAAAAAGCAAGCACAAAAAGAAAAGCAAAAAATATCTTATCTGAAAGCAGGAGATGCAGGCAGGACTCCAGCAAACTTCCAAATGAACCAGGAACCACAATTGAGACAAGAACAATTGATCACCGGCAACCATCATGGGAGGGAACCTCCCTTATATCAGACCAGTCCGTGATTCCAGATTGCCACTCCTCGCTGAAAGGTTCAGTACTGTCTGTAACCACCAGAGGGAGCCTCTGCTCAGAAACCATCTCTAGCACATTCACAACAGTAGTCCTTAGCATCACCATGAATGCACCGCACGCCGACCTTTTTCCCCGGGATCAGTTGGGTGACCCTCACAAGGATCACTTGACTCATGGAGTCTAGCAGTGCCGTTACCTCCCAATTCACCTTCACGGGACACGCTTGAGGCCACTCGCTGGGTTGACAGTTCATACTGTAGGCCGGATATGCGTAATTTGAACATCGGCGTCCCATGCTGCAGACCATCTGCTTTGGGGTCAGGGGAGAACGGGTGGCTATATGGCCTGGGCAGTGGTACCTCCAGCAAACAATATCATCCGTAGGGACCTTGGGTACCACCTCCCCTGCCCCTTTTAATCTTGGCCATGCCACCCCCTTTTGGGCCTCCTCCCTCTGTTGGGAACCCCAGTATGGAGTGGACTGCTTTCCCATGGAACCTTCCATCCCCTGGTATCTCTCGACCAGTCGGACCAGTTCATCAGCATTCCGGGGATCACCCAGGGCAACCCAAGTTTGTACGGGCCTTGGCAAGGAGTGCACAAACCGGTCCATCACCACCCGTTCTACCATCTGCGCAGGCGTAAAGGACTCTGGCTGCAGCCACTTCTGGACCATGTGCAACAGGTCAAACATTTGGGAGCGCGATGGTTTGTCCCAGGGATGCGCACAATGGTGAACCCGCAGTGCCCTGAGAGTCATTGTCACCCCCAAGCGTGCAAGAATTTCAGTTTTTAGCTTGTCATACTCTTTGGCGTCCTGAAAAGCTAAGTCATAGTATGCCTTCTGGGGTTCTCCTTTCAAGAGTGGCGCTAGTACCTCTGCCCACTGCTCTGGCGGGAGTTTCTCCCTCTCGGCGACCCTTTCAAACACCATCAGGAAGATCTTAACATCATCCCCAGGAGTCATTTTCTGCAAAGCCCGTCTTACCACCTTCCGGACGTGGGCGTTATCAGCTAGATCTGGGGTTTTGGCGCTTGTCCTGCCCTGGATGGTGCTTGTCAGAAGCTGCATCTGCTGCCGTTGCTCCTGCTGGCTCTGCTGGATTTGCTGTAGCAATAGCCTGTTGGTCTCTTGCTGTTGCTGCTGCGACTAGACCAGGTGTTTCAGCAGGTCCTCCATTTTGTCTGGCAATGCTTGCTGGCTTGCGACAGACTTAACCCAGGTCATGCAGTTTCATGTCTCTGCTGGCTCTGCACGGCTACGCACCTCTCTGCATGGCTCCACACATACCTGCACGGCTCTGTTCTGCAGATTTCATGGAAACGCCGATCCACAGCAAGCCACCCGAAGTTCGTGGACCCGCCGATCCACAGCAATCACCTGCTGTAATCCTCCCAGGTACCTCCTGGACCCCATGCCCGTAGTCTAGCACCAATTGTAAGGGTTCTACTCACTCAGGTGCATCAGGAGGAAAACAGGAGGCACGTTCCTTTCAAAAGTTCATGTGGGTTTATTCGCTTCATAAACCCAGAAGCACCAACAAAAAGTAAACAGCCTTTATAGCAGGCAAAACAACACATCAATGTCCATAGCAGGGCTCTGCTCCGCCAGGCCTGTGGGCACACAGGCTGGGGTAACGTCCAGCATGCAGGCTCGGTCTGGAGCCACACACACAGGATCCCTTCTCCCTCCCAACACACAGAGCATGTGCCAAACAACAACCTCCATTATATAGGCTGTAACCACACCCAGACCTTAGGTATGTGGGTAGCCAGACCTGCCCATCTTTCATAGCTACCCGCAACCCGGACACAAGTGCACTAAACGACATCTTAGTGCTTACGTGCACTAAAGAAAACATTCCGGGTTACATCACAGAGCAGCCATCTCTGTGACACATACCTCCCATCAATTATGCAGCCATTAGCCTCCTTACTATATATATACTGTATATATAATATCAGTATGGTTCATATCTGGCACCGGGGCCCATCAGACCCTAGCTCCGCCACTGCCGCTGCCATCCTCATGGCGACTTCTCTCTGGTCACAGGTAATAAATCTGACTTCACACTAGAGCTCTGAAGATTGTGGCCCAGGAGCAGGCATGGGGCCAGCATCCCTACATCACCACCTACCCTGAACTAATCAAGGCCGGCTGGAAGTGCCGCAGCAGTTGGGGCCCCATGACTTTGCTTCTTCCAAGCCCTCAGCTGGAGTTTCACTTTGAGCTTTTCTAGGTCCCTCCAGGAGGGCTGGTTTTAATGAATTTCTTTCTGGCTTTGATGCAGTTCTGTGCCCGGTGGGGGCCGATGACAGGGGCAGGGGGCTGCAGAGTTAATAGACTTTATTTTCTGGAGTCATTTTGTTCCCTTCTTGTGATTGATCCGGAGGTTCAGTAATATTAGATGGAGCTCTGATCTCGGAGGCCGCGGTGCAGGGTCTCTGATGTGTACTCATTTTACCATCTGCCTCCACCTGTTCCCATAATGACATACACGGCGGCCTTTCCCCATACTGGGGCCCCCACAGAAGTCTGAGCACCCCATGCTGCACTGCATTATCTGCTGGCGTCGTCCCTCCGCCGTACAGCAATCTTCACTCTGCAGCGCTCTCAGTCTAACAATCCAGTCGTGTTCCCAATTTTCATTGCTGCAGGTTGAGCCGCTGCGAAATGTCATCCAGCTTAATTGTACCTACTTAATATGAAGCTTCGCGGGGGGTCTCGCTGTCTCCAGATAAATGGCTCATCCCATCAGGGTGAATAATATGGCTGCCATGTCAAACGCGTGTTTAATCACTGAAGAGATTTATGGAAAATATGGAAATTAATATTAATACTGAATAGAGTGATAGAGTGTGGATGGAAACAGTCAGCTGTGTATGGGGGTCTCATTTGTCATCCCCCTCTTTATCTCTACTACTGGGATATTCTTTTCTCTCTCTCTTCCTTCCTCCATGTCTTTTATCCCCTTTCTCAGGCTCATTCTCACCCCCGCTAATCCTTTGTCGAATGCACTTACCCGCTCGCGCTTTTTCGCCCCTTCAGGTCCTCTCTTTCCCCCTTTGATCCTCGCATTCTTTTGCCTTCTCTGATCCTCCTCACCCCCTCTTATCCTTTTTCACTACCTCTGATCCTCTCTTGCGCCCTCTGATACTCTCTTGCTCCCTCGGATAAGCTCCTCTCGTGCTCTCTTCACCCCTTCTGTTCCTCTCTTTCCATCTCTGATCTTCTCTCGCCCCTTCTGATCCTCTCCTGCTCTCTCACTCCCTCTGATCCTCTTTAACCCCATCTGATCCTCTTCTGCTCTCTCATCACCTCTGTTCCTGTCTTGCCCCCTCTGATCCTCTCTCACCCCCTCTGCTCCTCTTGCGTTCTCTTGCACACAATCTGATCCTCATAATGCCTCTGATCCTCTCATAACTTCAGATCTTCTTGCCCTCTCTGATCCTCTCACTTTCTCTCACCGCCTCTGATCCTTTCACGCTCTCTCAGCCCCTCTGATCCTCTTGCTCTCATCCCCTCTGATTCTCTGATGTTTTCACCCTCTCTGATCCTCTGTCGCCCTGATCCTCTCATGCTCTCTGATCCTCTCAGCTACTTTGATCCTCTTGACCACTCTGATTCTCTGTCGCCCCCTCTGATCCTCTCACCCCCTCTGAACCTCTCTCTCCATCCGATACTCTCTTGCCCCCTCGGATTTTCCTGTCCCCTCTGATCCTCTCTCACCCCCCTCTGATCCTCTCTCTCCCCCTTTGATCCTCTTTCCCCCTCTGATCCTCTTGCTCTTGCCCCTCTGATTCTCTGATGTTCTCACCCTTTCTGATCCTCTCTTGCCCCTTCCCATCTTCTCTCCCCCTCTGATTCTCCTCTTGCTCCCTCTGATCCTCTCTTGGCCCCTCTGATCCTCTTGCCCCCACTGATCCTCTTGCCTCTTCTGATCCTCTCTTGCTTCCTCCGATCCTCTATCTCCCCCTCTGATCCTCTCCCAGCCCCTCTGATCCTAAGGCTCCCTTCTGATCCTCTTGCCCCCTCTGATCCTCTCTTGCCTCTTTGATCCTTTCTCACCCCCTATGATCCTTTCTAACCCCCTCTGATCCTCTCGTGCTCTCTCACCCCTCTGATCCTCTCTCACCCCCTCTGATCCTCTCCCGCCCCATGTGATCCTCTCTCACCCCATGTGATTCTCTCTCACCTCCTCTGATCCTCTCTCGCCCCCTCTGATCTTCTCACACTCTCTCGCCCCTTCTCGCCCCCTCTGATCCTCTCTCACCAACTATGATCCTCTCTCGCCCCCTCTGATCCTCTCATGCTCTCTTATCCCTCTGCTCTGATCCTCTCACGCCTCCTCTGATCTTCTCCTGCCCCCTCTGATCCTCTCTCACCAACTATGATCCTCTCTCGCCCGCTCTGATCTTCTCATGCTCTCTTATCCCTCTGATCCTCTTGCGCCTCCTCTGATCTTTTCTTGCCCCCCTCTGATCCTCATGCCATGTGATCCTCTCTCGCCCCATGTGATCCTCTCTCGCCCCCTCTGTTCCTCTCTCATCCCATGTGATTTTCTCTCATCCCCCTCTGATCCTCTCTTGCCTCCTCTGATCCTCTTGCACTTTACCAGACGCTGGATGCCAGTGAAGATCATTAAACGTTGGGTGTTCAGTCTCTTCTAATTTTAGTATCTTCCTCCCACGTCATCCACTTTTAATTGAAAGCTTAATTATAAAATGAGATATGAATACACATCATCTGCTCCTAGTATGACGGCTCCTACCTTTCCGGCGCAGTGTGAGAAACTAGTGTTCCGCCAGCCATGAAAGACGAGGATGCCTCCAGAGCTGCGCCATCCATATGGTGTTAGGATGGCTGGTAAATAACCTAACCCCAGGGTGCCGACCACCAGTGACCTCTACGGTCCAAACATGAGAGAAATGACAGCAGTGAACGCCCACCATTGTCGACATCGAGGTGACATATGACGGATGATCTGCTGAAACCACAGAAAGCCGCACCATGTCTGCGATAACAGATAACATTCAATATGGGAGCGCTTCGCGAATGGCGATGTGAGCACTTTGTAGTAATTGTGAAATAAAAAATGCTTCTTGTAAGATACGGTTGTCAGATTCTGCGATAGATAACAGCATTATGAACATCTCTTCCTTCAATGTCCCGGACCCATTATTGAGACAAGTGCCATTACCAACCCAACATTGTGGACTCATTTATTGCTGAGTTTGAAGAGCACGTTGGAGGTCTAGATACAGTATGTCAGCCTGATGGAGGCATCCCAAAAACCAAGCATGCACGTACCAGATGAGCATGAATATTACATGCAACACAAAAGCTTCCAAATGTATCATAATACAGCAATTTTTGGCAAAAAACACAAAACTCAAACACCTTCAAAGTTATAGAAAAAGAGGAGAATATGGGAAAAAAAGAATAAAGGAGTTTAAATGGGCAATATTCATGGAAATATAACCATTTGTATAAGCAAATCAATCGTCCTGTGGGTGCACGTTTCGCCAAACAAAATGGCTTTATGAGAGGCAATGATACTGTGCACAGAACTGTGTTCAGGACATATAGAAATCTGGACTGGAATAATAGCCAGACTCACTGCATCCTCCAAAAACTGCAGATTCAGTGTCGCTAAAATGAGTCCCTGGTAATTACCTCATATAGCAAATACAACATATAAATTGCATCATTGTCAGACAGGATGTCACACTTTGCTAGAAAAAATATATTTTTGTGTAGTAATTGCAAGAATATGGACAGGTTTACGCGCATGCGTGCAAATCACCCAAAATCAGTGACAACAGTGCTGATAACTTAGCAGTATATGTCCATGCAAGATGCTGATAACACATGAGTACAATAAAAATTAGTTATGCTCAAACTGATTTACAGGACTTTGACCCTGTCATTATCTGTGGCAGCCGGACAGGAGCCCTGCGAACCCCCTCCTTACCTGCCAGCATCCCCAGCGCCTCTGCTGATGACTAGTTATGCTTGATAGATATTACCTTGAAGCTTGAACACTCATGGATTGATGTCTCCTCTCTCTGATGCTCATACTAACATATTTTATTTTATCTTTTGTTTGGGAATGTTGTTATCAATACCTGAAATATATTAAGAAAAACTATTGTTAAAAAAATAATATGGGATGAGGAATGAGTGCAGGGTGTGGGCGCCAGTGCATCTGCTTATTACTCCACTTCTGATTTTGTACACAATGTGGGGTGGATACATGAAGCTGATATAATACAGGTCCTGTGCACAGCCTCATTGCCCCTGATAAAGCCTTGCTACATGGCGATACAGGTAAGCTGTGACCTGAACATAATGTGGGTGGATACATGAAGACGATATACGAAAGATCCTGTGCACAGCCTCATTACCCTGATGAAGCCTTGCTACATGGCGACACGCGTAGGCTGTGAGCTAAACACAATGTGGGTTGGATGCATGAAGCCGATATAAGACAGGTCCTGTGCACAGCCTCATTACCCCTGATGAACCCTTGCTACATGGCGATACGTGTAGGCTGTCAGCTAAACACAATGTGGGGTGGATACATGAAGCCAATATAATACTGGTCCTGTGCACAGCCTCATTGCCCCTGATAAAGCCTTGCTGTATGGCGATATGCGTAGGCTGTGAGCTGAACACAATGTGTGGTAGATACATGAAGCCTATATACAACAGGTCCTGTGCACAGTCTCATTACCCCTGATGAAGCCTTGCTACATGGAGATACGTGTACGCTGTGACCTGGACACAATGTGTGGTAGATACATGAAGCCGATATATACAACAGGTCCTTTGCACAGCCTCATTAACCCTGATGAAGCCTTGCTACATGGTGAAACGTATAGGCTGTGACCTGAACACAATGTGGGGTGGATACATGAAGCTGATATATGACAGGTACTGTGCGCAGCCATATTACTCCTGATGAAGCCTTGCTACATGGCGATACGCATAGGCTGTGACCTGAACACAGTGTAGGGTGGATACATGAAGCTGATATAGGAAAGGTCCTGTGCACAGCCTCATTACCCCTGATGAAGTCTTGCTACATGGTGACACACATAGGCTGTGATCTCAACACAGTGAGCGGTGGATACATGAAGCTGATATAGGAAAGGTCCTGTGCACAGCCTCATTACTCCTGATGAAGTTTTGCCAAATAGTAATACGTGTAAGCTGTGACCTGAACACAACGTGGTGTGGATTCATGAAGCCGATATATGACAGGTCCTTTGCACAGCCTTATTACTTCTGATGATGCCTTGCTACATGGTGATATGCATAGGCTGTGACCTCAACACAATATGGGATGAATACATGAAGCCGATATAGAGGAAAAAAAATCATCCAAAGAACTGCACAGTTCGACATCATCTACAGCTACAGCTAACCCTAAGCTACAGTGGACAGGAAAGTTCATGAAGTTGTGAGAGGCAGAGCCAGGGCCGTAGTCGTGGCTCAGGCTAGTGATTCTGGCGTGCCCTGGCCCCCATCGCAAGAAAGTAATGTCCATTACTCTGCATACCTGTGTCTTCACCTTTTGCTCCATCAGGGTCTCCTCTGCGTAGCTGGAGACTTCCTCTGTCCGACTGCACACAGTCCATTTCAACTTTTAAATTAACAACTTTACGCTCTTGTTTTTGCAGCACATCCATATTCACTACAGCATCAACATCAGATTTCAGGCAATGCAACTCTTCCTCTTTCCTTGTACTCCTCTCTTTGTCACACAGCACGTGCCCGGGTCGGACCGTATCATATGGTTCCTCAGCGTCCTCCCTGTTCAGCTTTCCTACGGTTAGGCGTTCCCTTGTCTGTTTCACCCCAGACTTAAGGGCATCAACCCACAAAGTCAGCTTCCACATGGTGAGCGACCTGCCATTCTGTACGGTCGTGACTTCTCCTGCAGCTCTTCCAACAGCCTTCAGTACATTACTGGGTCTTACCGTCTCACATGGTAATGCAGCATCCTCCCTGTCCAAACTCACTGCATCTGGGGATTCCCTCAGCCGTTTCGCCCCGGATCTGAGGGCATCAGCCCATGCGATAAGTTGCCACATTATGGAGCCACCTGCGTCCCTGTACTGTCCTGGCCTTTCCTTCAGGGTCTGTTCCTTCACTGCTGAATCCACTGCTGCTAGGCTGTACTTCTGCCCCCCATGGGCCCTGGATGGCTGGGCTTCTCTTTAATAACATTATGGGGGCACTGTGGCATCATTGACATTGAGCCAATGTAGACTGCAAGGGCTCTCTGGCCCTACTCCATCTAATCAGGAAGTCCTTCCTGCCTTATCCACAGTGACCCCTCCTATAATTAACTATATACTGTACAGTACTATGTGGAACTCCTGTCTAATACTAGGTAGACAGAATTTCCCCATCTAGTAGCCTAACTGAGGTACTATGCTTTCCCTATTAAAACTGTACACAAAATGGCACTAGATACAATACAACAATAAATACAACATTACAAGATAACACTATACATACAGACAGATAGCATACAGTATTTACATTCAAGGCAGTATCTACATTAAGGAAGGGAGTATCACACGGTTCCAGTACACCCCTTACAAAGTCACAGCCACTTTGCTTGGACAGCAGATTTTCTATACAATAAAAATTCAGAAGAAACAAATAGCATTTACATGACATGGGATCATGGGCCAAAGGTTTGTCATCCACGAATGCTGCCAGTTAGGACTCCTCTTTTTGCACTTTATTTGGACAGCATTCTATAACTCTACAGGTGTTTTGTGCATTTTCCTGTATTATATTATAATATTAGGATTTATTTGGAGGCTTTTGTGTTGCGTGTAATATTCATGCTCATCCAGTAGGTGTGTGCTTTTTGGGGTGGGGTTCTTGTGGGAAAGGCTGTGGTATTACCATGGGGGTAAATCTTGATGTAGTACGTTTTCATTCTATGCATCTGACGCCAATACTTGTAGTGATATTTTCTTACATTCAGTATAACTTTATGTCTACATTTATGGGACTTTCCTTTTTTTTTTTACGTTCTGCTACTTTCTTCATAAATTGGGGGCACTCCACATTTAATAAGAAATCCCCACTTGATCCATTTAAACTGACCAATGATCCGAACACTCATCTGTTAGACAAGATGGCTTTTAATCTGGCAGCACATTGCACTGTGTGAACACGTTCGCCCTGCCTCATGACCCACCATGTATAGAACATTAACGGTCACATACGTTTCTATGTTTCCAGTAAATGTGTCACCACCTGCCGCCGATACAGATAATAAGTCACTGATAATCGTCGGTGTGAAGCGCGAACCGTATTTCACCACCAGAGCTTCAGCTTCGCTACAGCCGGTCATAAATAATGTCATTTCCATAGAAAGATGACAGATGAAAAGGTCGCGGTTAATATTGCGCCGTCCTAAAGAAAGAACGAGGAAGGATTTACCATATAATGAAGTGTGAGACAATAGTGTCCTCCCACAGTGCAGATCCTAGTAGATCAGTGTAGGAGTGAAGGGAGAACCAAACCTTGTGCAACATCTGCCTCGTATGTAGCTACTGTACAATGGTCGTTCTGCATCTCACAAAGACAGCTACCCCAAGTGCAGACGACTTGGAGACCCAGCTCCCTTGTGTTAAGGTACTGCCACACTAAACAATATCGCTAACGGGATCGCTAAAAAACGTCACTATTTAGCGATCCCGTTAGCGATGTTGCTGTGTGTGGCAGCTTCCGGCGACGAGCTTCCTGCTGGGATCTCGCTCGTCGCCGGAAACGATCCGGACCCTATTTTCGTCGCTGGCGCCCCGCTGGGTGAGTATGTATCGCTAAGTGTGGCACCTTTTCTTAGCGATTTAGCGGTACTTTTGTACCGCTAAAGTCGTTAAGAAGATCGCTAACGGCGATAGCGTCGTTAAATATATCGCTAAATGTGGCCCACACTAGCGATATTAAAACGATCCCGCTAGCGATCTCATTAGTATGCGACGCTAACGAGATCGTTAGCGGGAGCGTTTAGTGTGGCAGTACCTTTAGTTGCCTCTCACCCTTCAGCTTTGTCTTGTGCAGTTTAGACTGTGCAGCATGAGGAGCAGCCTGTAGTGCAGCAAATTAGAGCGACTTCTGCAGTGCAGGCAGCTATGGACCGATGGTCACCCTGATAGGAAGCTGTGGCCATCTCATCCTCTATGACAGAAGTAAATGAAGATTCTGTGAACTATTCCACCAGTTATGCGCCTGCACGTTAATACTTACGAGGCGATGACTTCTAAGAATATTTAGCATAGCTGCACCAATGCCTTCATTATTCTGGTTACACATTTGTTACAATGTCACATGCTGGCAAGTGGATTATCTAAATCCGCGTGTGGAGTCTAAGGGTATGTTCCCACAGTCAGTAAACACTGCGGGTTGGACGTTGCGTACATCCGCAGTGTCCAATCCGCAGAGGCCAGATGTTACATCATAGTGGACGGTAATTCATACGCACATTGGTGCATCTTTCTAGACTGCAGCATGTCAATTTATCTTGCGGAGACGCTTCGTACAATGTATTGGATGTGGTGATCCTGCATGGTTCAATGAACACATGCGGAATCACCTGAGTTCAAAAGCCGGCAGCGCTTTGGACGGAGCGGACATGTGCTGCATCCAAAGCGCTGCCTAATGCGGAACGTGGGAATATACCCTAAGGAATCCCCTGATCTTAATAATAATAATAATCTTTATATAGCGCTAACATATTCCGCAGCGCTTTACAGTTTGCACACATTATCGTCACTGTCCCCGAAGGAATGTGGGAGGAAACCCACGCAAACACGGGGAGAACATACAAACTCCTTGCAGATGTTGTCCTTGGTGGGATTTGAACCCAGGACCCCAGCGCTGCAAGGCTGCAGTGCTATCCACTGAGCCACCATGCTGCCCTATGATCTTCACCATTAACTCCTGCCAAAAGGTATAAACTTCACAGCAAGAAGATTCTGAGACCACCGCCCCAGAATAGTCACCGATTTATAGCAATAGGGCTGACATAGAAGTACTAAACACTCTAAAGACCAAGGCAAGAGTGTGGTCGGGAACATAGCCAAGGGTCAGAACAAGGAGTGCGACCACAGACATGGTCGGGAATATAGCCAAGGGTCAGAACTAGGAGTGCGACCACAGACATGGTCAGGAAAATAGACAAGGGTCAGAACCAGGAGTGCGACCACAGACATGGACGGGAATACAGTGAAGGGTCAGAACCAGGAGTGCGACCACAGACATATTCAGGAACATAGCCAAGGGTCAGAACCAGGATTGCGACCACAGACATGTTCGGGAACAAAGCCAAGGGTCAGAACCAAGAGTGCGACAACAGACATGGTCGGGAACATAGCCAAGGGTCAGAACCAGGAGTGCGACCACTGACATGGTTGGGCACAAAGCCAAGGGTCAGAACCAGGAGTGTGACCACAGACATGGTCAGGTACATTGCCAAGGGTCAGAACCAGGAGTGCAACCATAGACATGGTTGGGAACATAGCCAAGGGTCTGAACCAGGGGTGCAACCACAGACATGGTCAGGAACATAGCCAAGGGTCAGAACCAGGAGTGCGTAAACAGACATGGTTGGGAACATTGCCAAGTGTCAGAACTAAGAGTGCGACCACAGACATGGTCAAGAACATAGCCAAGGGTCAGAACCAGGAGTGCAACCATAGACATGGTCGGGAACATAGCCAAGGGTCAGAACCAGAAGTGCGAACACAGACATGATTGGGAACATAGCCAAGTGTCAGAACTAAGTGCGACCACAGACATGGTCAAGAACATAGCCAAGGGTCAGAACCATGAATGCGACCACAGACATGGTCAAAAACAAAGCCAAGGGTCAGAACCAGGAGTGGGACGACAATTTTTTACTGCGCAGATATTGGCCTCTTTGGATAATGGTCTATCAGCACGGCCCGCTGGCCATAATTGGTGGATACGAAACAATTATCTGCTAATCTTTGTGAGACCCAATTCATAATTTCAGTCAGGATTACTAATAGAGGAACCGTAGCTCCAGATTACTGCTCTGCAGGATATCAGCATGTCAGCACAAAGTTTGGCTGCAGATGATTGCACTACATATAAGAGACATGAGGCATTCCTACAGAGTACTACCCTTGACAACGAGCCAAAGGAGAGTGCACAGAGAGCGGCTGAGAGCAGCGTGCATGTGCGAGATAGAATTCAGGGGACATGGCCGACAACTCGGAGAAGGAGCCTTTATGTGTCACTGTGATAAGCGGCAAACAATCACCGCACGAGGAGCGCTATTCTCCACCGGATCCTCCCAGAAGCACAAGCTATGAATACACGACTCCTATTCAGGCTACTGACAATCCGCATGATGGCCATAGAACAATTAGATGCACGAGCCTGAGGGGCCTGAGCCACCAAATCCGAGACACTCACATAATCACAAGCTCTCATGCTGATATTAGCCCATGTGTGTAGAATGGCCTGTGATTCCGCATAGTAGTCAGGGCAAGATGTGCTGCAGTGTAAAGCATGGGGGAAGTGAGAAAGCAGCAGCAAACTGAGACTCTGAGGAAAAAGGAGATTTCAGACTACCTAAATGACCATAGGAAGGCATATAATATGAAGCCACAAATCACAACTGGAACCAAAAATTAGCATTGAAGAAAAGGATGATTCAGTACACAGGTCTCTTCTATAATGACTCCCCCCCCACGAGCGGGACTGCGGCTTTAAGATCTGGTTTCTCCTTATATTCAGAGCATTTAGTTGTCACTCATCTAGAGGACTGGTGTCCTTGAAATGAAGGTTGTCACAGTGGGGGTTGTTGTCAGCAGCAGGGGGCGCTCTCTGCAGAGACTGTCTCCAATAATAAGAGGTCTCTTCTTGAGGAGGGTTACAGAAGAGTGTGTCATCTCCCAAATAACAGAATTATATTAATGAAACAATGTAACATTTCAGTGAGAGTTTCATGGGTGTCCTCCATCCATCTCCCACAATCACCTCCAGCACATCTGTGTCGCTTATCATTGACCTCTATTCTCTTCCACTGAGGATGACATTAGTCTAATTGTATGTGAAGGGTGAGTGTTTCCACCACAAACCTCAGTCCTGACAGACAGAGGGAGAAACGGAGAAAAAAAGACAAAAAAGAGGAAGAGACAGAAAAACAGAGAGAAGCTAAAAGAAATATATACAGAGAGACAGAGCCAAAGACAGAAAGAAAGAGGCAAAAAAGAAAGGGTGAAAGGAAGAGACAGAAAAACAGTGAAAGAAAAAAAATAGAGAAAGAAAGCAAAAGAAAAGTAATAAAAACAAAGGAAGATGAAAACAGAAAACAAAAGAGTGAAAGAAAAAGAGAAACGGAGAAAAAAAGAGGGAGAGAAGGAAAAAAAATAAAGAGAGAATGAAAGAAACAAAGAAAGACATAGACTGCAGGTTATACCCGATGTACATGTATAATTATATACAGGAGATGCCCAGGTTACACTAGCTGTGCATATATAATTATATACAAACGATACCCAGGTTATACCAGCTGTACTGTACATATGTAATCATATACAGGAGATGCCCAGGTTATACCAGCTCTACATATATAATTATATACAGGAGATGACCAGGTTATACCAGCTGTACATGTACAATTATATACAGGAGATGCCCAGGTTATGCCAGCTGTACGTACAGTGGGTACGGAAAGTATTCAGACCCCTTTAAATTTTTCACTCTTTGTTTCATTGCAGCCATTTGTTAAATTCAAAAAAGTTCATTTATTTCTCATTAATGTACACTCTGCACCCCATCTTGACAGAAAAAAACCCCCAGAAATGTAGAAATTTTTGCAAATTTATTAAAAAAGAAAAATCGAAATATCACATGGTCATAAGTATTCAGACCCTTTGCTCAGACACTCATATTTATATCAAATGCTGTCCATTTCCTTGTGATCCTCCTTGAGATGGTTCTACTCCATAATTGGAGTCCAGCTGTGTTTAATTAAACTGATAGGACTTAATTTGTAAAGGCACACACCTGTCTATATAAGACCTCACAGCTCACAGTGCATGTCAGACCAAATGAGAATCATGAGGTCAAAGGAACTGGCAAAGGAGCTCAGAGACAGAATTGTGGCAAGGCACAGATCTGGCCAAGGTTACAAACGAATTTCTGCAGTACTCAAGTTTCCTAAGAGTACAGTGGCCTCCATAATCCTTAAATGTAAGAAGTTTGGGACCACCAGAAGGCTTCCTAGACCTGGCCATCCATCCAAACTGAGCAATAGTGGGAGAAGAGCCTTGGTGAGAGCGATAAAGAAAAACCCCAATATCACTGTGGCTGAGCTCCACAGATGCAGTAGGGAAATGGGAGAAAGTTCCACAAAGTCAACTATCACTGCTGCCCTCCACCAGTCGAGCCTTTATGGCAGAGTGGCTTGATGGAAGCCTTTCCTCAGTGCAAGACGAGTAGAGTTGGCAAAAAAACACATG
>VIAB01020912.1:23659-39226 GCA_009801035.1 Oophaga pumilio | reverse complement strand
TCTATAGCATGCAGATGAAGCAGCATCTGCATGCTACAAAAGCTATGTGCGCTGCAGCTTCTGTACATTAACCTATGAGACTTCCTGACATGCACTGCATGACATGCACCGAATATCAAGCTGAGCACAGAGTAGGAAAAACTCAGCAGGCACACCGGACTCCTACTTCTAAGATGAACCCAGGTTAGATCACAGAAATTCAGTTAGCAAAGAGTCACAGTCATTGGGCACAGAGTTCAGGACACAGAAATACTTCAGGAACATAACACAACAGACAAAGTTCAGACACAGTCAGGTACAAGAACAGATCCAGGATCAAGGATTCAGGAAACAAGACACAACAAGAACAGGCCTGGATATGCAGCCTCCAGGAAAGGCGATCTGGGTATTCTGCCCCCAGAGCAGGTGGAAAAACAGGAAACAAAAGGAAACGGATCTGGGCATTCTGCCCCCAGAGCAGGCAAAAAACACAAGACAGGATAAAGGGCATCAGCTCTCCCAGAACTGATCGCAATCAGAGCAGGAGCTGAACACACAAACACACATGGCTAGGTTCAGGAACTCAATGCGAAACTCTAGCAATGCCCCACAGGGCATTTTATTTATTTTTACGATATTTTTTACACAGTATAAGTTATAAAGCAACTTTATTCTTTGGGTGAGCATGATTACAGAGATACCAGATTTATTTAGCATTTTTATGTTTAGCTAATATCAGACACTAAAAAATACTTTTTAAAAAAAAGTTTTTGCAATGTCATATCTTAAGAGCTATAATTTTTCAATATTCCTGCTTGATAAAGTCATGTGAAGGCTTTTTTTCCCCTGACAAGTTGAAGGTTATTTTGGTACTATTTTTGGGCACATAAAATTTTTTGATAACTTTCTATTACGATTTTTGGGAGACAGAGTGAAAAAAATAAATAAAAATTCAGGAATTGTTTTTTGTGTGGTTTTTAATGCTGTTCCCAGTGAGTTAAAATTGATTAGACAGCTTTACTCTTCAGGTCAAGACAATTACTGGGATACCACATTTACAGAATTTTATTTTGCCTTTTATACAATAACAAAAAATAGTTTTTGCTTCTCATTATTCTGAGAGCTGTAACTTTTTCATTTTTCCGCTGGTGTAGCTGAAGTTCTTCCATCCATCTGACCATATATTTTTATTTAATGTTAATTTTCTTTAGTTGCATTATAGGACTTCTATTAGAAACAGCTATACTTCTGTAGTGCAGAGAAATATTTATATCGGGTTTGCACTGATAGACAGCAATATAGGCTTTAGCTCCTTCAGCAACCAAAGGGCTCTCATACATAGCAAGCGTGCAGGCCTTAACTTAGAAGTTAAGATATCTTAATGGTCATAGTTAATAAATCACCAGTAATTCTAGCCTTTGATAATAGACACACTGAAAATCAGTAGTGATACGATTCAATGATACAGAGCAACATAATTTTATCCTTAAGATAATTTGAAGTCACCTTTCAAGGAGCATTATGTGTGATTTCAGGTTTGATACAGTTTTTATCTTCATAAATATTAATATATGACATTTTTACTTTATATAGGAAAATATATAGATTTTCTATCTAATACTTCAGTATAATTTCACTATAATAGAATTTGAAAACTGCATTAATGTGGCAAAGTTGGCCATCAGGGTAGAATATGCACTTTTTAATGTGGTATTTGACAAACTTAGATGATTTATAATGAAGTCTTTGCTCTTAGGGTCAGTTTAGTTACAGTACAGATCATCACAACACAGGCAATATTGACAGATCATTTTTTAATTAAATAAAATACATTTTTTGTGCTCAAAAAATAAATTAAAGTATGCTGAAATACAATATAACTATACATTATCGCACATTGGAGATGCCATTAAAAATGAGCACTGAAGAGCAATATATATATTTATTAAGACACTGCCTTTGGCATAGTCAGGCATATGAAAGTCATTCTGTGATTCTTCCACTTGGAACATTGCCATCTAAGAATATAAAAATGTGCACCAGCACATTGTGTGCACACATATTGACTAAATGATATATAAACTGCATTACAGCCATATAAAATGTATAAAAAAAATCTAACATATTTTAGGTACCTCACAACAAAATAAAATGTGTGATTAGACTGATATAAGCAGGGCTGTATTCGACAATTATACTTTAACCTTTTAATGACCAATGACGGACATAGCAAGTCATGAGCGGGTGTCAGTTCCTGCATAAGGATGGGCGGACCCGAACTGTAAAATTCGGTACCGTACCAAGATCCCAAACATGGGTTTCCATGGGTCCAGTTCGGTTTGGGTCCAGGGCCATTCCAACTATACTTACCTGTCCAGTGACACGTTCTCCTGTCCAGCGACGCGTCCTCCCATCCCGCTGTCTCACAGCCGCATCTGCTTCTGGGACCACTTATTATGTAACTGCCAGCAGTATTCATTGCACTAGGCAGTCTTCGGGTTTTTCCGGCAGAGTTCTTTCAGCTTTGACCACTGCACTCCCGACAACTACATGTCTGCCCTCAAGCTGCCTGCCTGTGTATCCTCCCACAAATGCATTACAGCCTGCCTCTGTTCGCACAACCTCTCAACCATGTACATGGTGGAGTTCCACCTTGTTGCTATGTTTATGATTAGGCGGTTCTTGGGGAGGTGGAGCGATCGCTGCAGCCTCTGCATACGACTGGAGTCTACGGGCGAGCAATGGATGTGCGAGCACAGTCTTCGCACCTTATAGAGCAGGGCTGTTAACTCCGGATAATTATTTAGGAAGCACTGCACCACCAGGTTCAAGGTGTTAGAGAAGCAAGGTATGTGTCTGAGTTTTCCCAGGGCTATGGCCAACACAAAATTACGGCCGTTATCACTGATTACCTTGCCTGGCGCAAGATTTAGACTGCCCAGCCATGACTCAGTTTCTCGCTGCAAGTAGTCGGCCAGTACCTCCACGGTGTGTCTGTTGTCGCCCAAAGACATCATCTTTAAAACAGCCTGCTGATGCTTACCACTAGCTGTTCGATAGTGGGACACCTCGTGTGCAACACTGGAAGCTGCAGATGGAGTACTCGTGCGACTGCGCTTTGTCGACGATCTTTCGCTTCTGGAGGAGGAGGAGGGTCGAACGCCTACAGCCAACTGTTGCCTTCACCGTGGGCTAGGCAGCACTGTCCCACCACCGCTGTCCCCTGTTGACCCTGCATCCACCTCATTAACCCAGTGCGCAGTGATGGACACGTAACGGCCCTGGCCATGCCTACTGGCCCATGCATCTGTTGTGAGGTGCACCTTTCCACTCACTGATTCTTTGAGTGCATGGACAATGCGGTCTTTCACATGCAGGTGGAGGGCAGGGATGGCTTTTCTAAAAAAAGATGTGCTGACTGGGTAGGTCATAGTGTGGGACAGCATAGGCCATGAGCTCTTGGAATGCTGTGCTTTCAACCAAACGGAAGGGCATCATCTCTAATGAGATCAGTTTGGCAATGTAGGCGTTCAAAGCCAGTGTACGCGGATGAGAGGATGAGTACTTTCTTGTCCTACTCAGAGTGTCTGCTAGGGTAAATGGAATTGAGAGCTGCATATGGGGGAAAAAGCGGTGGACATGATGGACTGAGAGGGGGTTGGTGATGGTGGTGGTGGTGATGGCATAGATTCAGTCTTTCATTGCAAAAACATTGTGATTCCCTGACTGCTTTGGCCTTGCGACGACACCTCAACATTTCTTGCTGGTGGTGTGATAACCGCTGGGCTTACAGTGGGGGAAGCAATGTAGCATTGCTGGCTACCTTCAGTCGGAGCAGATGCACATGTGCTACCTGAGGTTTTGTAGTCCGTGCACGCTTGCAAGTGCATGGTGATTAAATGTCTAAGCATGCAACTGGTATTCAAATTTCTGAGATTTTTCCCACGGCAAAAGGTCCTTCCGCACTTCTTACAGATAACCTTTGCCTCATCAATAGGATTTTGGTCAAAAAAGTGCCACACTGCACTCTTCCTACTATGGGATAAATTTTCAGGGCTTGCACGCTGTGCTACTTTGACCGTCTGGCTAAGCTATCCTGCAACTGTTTTTGTTTTTCTAACACGTTTTTGGACTGCTACGGTCCTGCCAGATAACCGCTGCTGCAATGTTGATGCCTGCTGCTGATCCTTCTCCTCTTCTGAGCTATTGCCAGCGGCACCCTCTTCCCCCAATCGATGCCAATCCGGGTCAACGACTGGGTCATCCCTCACCTCCTCTTCAGTTTCATCTGCACCTTCCTCTGTGTCACCGTGTAAGGTGGTAGAGTATGCGGGAAGGGGCACCTGAGTTTCATCAGGGTCAGTTTCTGGCTCAGACTGCGAGGGCAATGTAGTGCTCTGGGTGAATGTACCAGCAAAATCATCTAGAAGTGGCTGTGCATCAGTGCACTCCATGCCAGATTCATCTTGGACTGGGGAATTCAGGATTTGACTTGATAACCCAGGTATGTGAAAAGAGCTCCAGGGAGTAATCTGAAGTGTGGCCTGCCGCATCCTTCACTTTTGGTGGGGGTGAAGGACACAAGGAAAGGTGTTGTTCCTGACCAGGAGCCTGCACTGACGACTCAGTGCTTGCATTTTTTGAAACTGAAGAAGAGTAGGCGATAGAGCTGGAGGCTGTTTCGGCAATGTAAGCCAAAACCTGTTCCTGACGCTGCGGCTTTAAAAGCGGTTTACCTACTCCCAGAAAAGAGAGCCTTCCAGGCCTTCTGGAGCCAGACGATGAGGCAGGCTCAACACCTCCTGCCTAAGGTGTTATTGTGCTTTTGGCACTACCAGCAGATGCACCACCACCACCATCAGTACCAGCTGGACCCCCACGCCCACGTCCGCGGCCTCTTCCACCATAATTCCTCACGTTTGGGAAAATGTACTAAAAATATCAGCAGATATATGGTACTGTATTAGAAGTGTACAGCTGTATACGGTGAAGGGGAAAATTGTAAATCTCCGTATATATTTCAGGAGTCAGACACAGACGCTCACAGGTTCAGTTTGGATTAGACAAGAATATAAAAAGCAGAATAAGGGTACTGTATCACAATCATACAGCTGTATACAGTCTAGGGGTAATTTTAAATCTCCGTATATATTTCAGGTGTCAGACACAGACGCTCACAGGCTCAGTATGGATTAGACCAGCACATAAAAAGCAGAAAAAGGGTACTGTATCAGAAGTTACCAGGTATAAATAAAGTAGGGGTAATTGTAAATCTCTGTATACATTTCCGAATTCAGAAACAGACGTCCACAGGCTCAGTATGGATTAGACAAGAATATAAAAAGCAGAAAAAGGGTACTGTATCACAAGCGTACAGTTGTATACAGTCGAGGGGTATTGTAAATCTCCGTATATATTTCAGTAGTCAGACACAGATGCTCACAGGCTCAGTATGGATTAGACCAGAATATAAAAAGCAGAAAAAAGGTACTGTATCACAATCATACAGCTGTATACAATGTAGGGGTAATTGTAAATCTCTGTATATATTTCCGGAGTCAGACACAGACGCTCACAGGCTCAGTATGGATTAGACCAGCACATAAAAAGCAGAAAAAATGTACTGTATCAGAAGATGCCAGTTGTACATAGTGTAGGGGTAATTGTAAATCTCCATATATATTTCCGGAGTCAGAAACAGACGCTCACAGGCTCAGTATGGATTAGACAAGAATATAAAAAGCAGAAAAAGGGTACCTTATCACAAGCGTACAGCTATATACCGTCTAGGGGTAATTGTAAATCTCCGTATATATTTTCAGAGTCACACACAGATAGTCAGCATGTATTTGTCCGTGATACCAGCTGGTACACGGTAGTGTGTGAGGAGCGTACAGCTCTATACGGTGTGGGAAAAAATGAATGCTCGGTAACTGTGCAGAAAAAAAGAAGAAAAAAATTAGTGTTGTGTAAAAAGCAGTCTGCACCACAGTGTACACGCAGCAATACAGCTAGCAGGCAGCCTATTAACAAGCGCTGCTGCACACAAGAAAATCCTCCCCTGTCACTGGCAGGCAGCCTAATAACCAGTGCTGCTGCACACAAGAAAATCCTCCCCTGTCACTGCACACTAACTGTACAGCACAATTGCTATCAGCACAAGCACTTAAGAACTTCTCTTTAAGCCCTAACTCTCTCCTTACTGATAAACAGCATCAGCAACATCTCCCTACTGTTAAGATTGGCAGAAGTAAAATGGCGGTCAGTGGTCAGGGCTTTTATGACACTATGACGCCCCCAAAGCAAGCCAGTCACCGCAATGCCCTTCTCTAAGATGGTGCTGGCCGCTGCCCATGTAATCTTGTTGCCCACGGTGTACGTCCTTGCTCATTGGCTGAAAAAAGGTGCCTGCAAGCCTTATGGGAAAACCGACTTTGGCGCTCGGGTCGACGCCCGTATGGCCGGCTTCACGCTATGGCCGAGCGAAACCCGACTTTGGCAAAATTCGGCGACTTTTGAATCTGACCGACCTGTTTCGCTCAACTCTAGTACAAATATTTAGTATCGCCACATCCGTGACGATCCGCCCTATAAAACTGTAGCACTAGTTAACCCCTTTAGTGAACCCCTTAAAAAAAAAGGCAAAAAAATAATGCTTTATCATCATACCACCAAACAAAAAGTGGAATAACAAGCGATCAAAAAGACGGATATAAATAATAATGGTACCGCTAAAAACGTCAACTTGTCCCACAAAAAATTAGCAATGATACAGCATCATCAGCGAAAAACTAAAAAAGTTATAGCTCGCAGAATAAAGTGATGCAAAAATAATTATTTTTTATATAAAATTGTTTTTATTGTTTAAAAGCGCCAAAACATAAAAAAAATATACAAAAGAGTTATTGCTGTAATCGTTCTAACCCGAAGAATAAAACTGCATTATCAATTTTACCACGCGCAGAACCCCCCCAAAAGAAATTCATGAATTGCTGGTTTTTGTTCATTCTGCCACCCAAAAATCGTAATAAAAAGCGATAAAAAAGTCATGTTCCCAAAAATGGTACCAATAAAAACATCAACTCGTCCCACAAAAAATAAAAGTCTTTTTGGGGTGCGTTTGACTTGTATGCAGGGCGAGCCTTGAATTCAATGCATAGGCTAACATTATGGCAGTGCCAAAATAATAATATGAACTTGGTTTTCCTGTGACCATCCAGTACGTCGGTTCAAAGGCTTATTGGGGTGCATGTGACTTTGTGGCAGGTCGGGCCTTGCATTCAATGCATAGGCTAACACTATGGCAGTACCTAAAGAATAATGTGAACTTATTTTTCCTGTGGACACCCAGTACATCGGTTCAAAGGCTTATTGGGGTGCATGTGACTTTGTGCCAAGTCGGGCCCTGCATTCAATGCATAGTCTAACACTATGGCAGTACCAAAACAATAATGTGAACTTGGTTTTTCTGTGGCCATCCAGTACGTCGGTTCAAAGGCTTATTAGGGTGCATGTGACTTTGTGGCAGCTCGGGCCTTGCATTCAATGCGTAGGCTAACACTATGGCAGTACCAAAAGAATAATGTGAACTTGGTTTTCCTGTGTCCATCCAGTACATTGGTTCAAAGGGTTTTTGGTGTGCGTTTGAATTTGGTGCAGGGCGGGCCATGCATTCAATGCATAGACTAACAGTATGGCAGTGCCAAAATAATAATGTGGGAACAAAAGAAAGCGGTCTCAATGGAGCGCTGGCATGAGCCACACCAGTAAGGGGGACGGTAGATGACAGGCCCAAGGCAGCACCAGCCGCAGACCCTCGTTTAAGGGACAGTAAATGTAGAGCAATGACAGGCGCGGTCAGGAGGGCGCCAAGGACGAGAGGGAAGTCTGTTTGATCTCTTTATTCCACTTTATTTATGACGGTGGAATAAAGAGATCAAACAGACTTCCCTCTTGTCCTTGGCGCCCTCCTGACTGCAGTTCATTGCTCTACAAAATAATAATGTGAACTTGTTTTTCCTGTGGTCATCCAGTACGTTGGTTCAAAGGCTTTTTGGGGTGCATTTGCATTTGATGCAGGGTGGGCCTTGCATTCATTGAATAGGCTAACACTATGGCAGTGCCAAAATAAGAATGTGAACTTGGTTTTCCTGTGGCCATCCAGTACGTCGGTTCAAAGGCTTATTGGGATGCAAGTGACTTTGTGGCAGGTCGGGCCTTGAATTCAATGCCTAGGCTAACACTATGGCAGTACCAAAATAATAATGTGAATTTGGTTTTCCTGTGGCCATCCAGTATGTTGGTTCAAAGGCTTATTGGGGTGCATGTGACTTTGTGGCAGTTCGAGCCTTGCATTCAATGCACAGGCTAACACTAGAGATGAGGCAGCACAGAGAATTTGTATCTAGAGATGGGGCAGTAAAGGGGAGCTGTATATAGAGATGGGGAGTACAGGGGTGTTCTATATAGAGATGAGGCAATAGAGAGGGGATCTTTATAAAGTTGAAGCAGTTCAGGGGAGCTCTATATAAAGTGGGGCTGCACAGGGGGCCTCTACACATGGGGGAGTACAGGGTGATTCTATGTGGCTATGGGACTGTGGAGACAAGAGGGTCCATTGATGCTCTCTTCTGCTAGCTTAGCTGTCTTCAGAAAGTTAGCATGTGCCAGGGCTCATCCCCACAACCCCCATTCTCCTCCCCATTGGCCGATCACTACTCAGATAAGACAGGGTGTGAATACTACACTCGGATAAGAATTTATTGGGTCACTAACAGTTTACAGCATATATTAAAATTCCTAGCAGGGATACAAGATGGTGCAAGTGCCTGAGTCTCACCCATCCTCTGGTTCACCAGGGTTATGAACCTCTGTGACTTTGAGGCATCCAGAGCCAGCTACCTCAACCAGCAGCACTCCACTTTTGGTAGGCACTTATTGAGAGGAGGTAGCGGCAAGCTTAGGAAGCTGACCCAGTACAGAAAGGGATATGGCCAGGTGACCAGATTGTTCCAACCTCGGTTATCCAAACAAATTTGTGGGCTAAAGGTACTGCCACACTACACAATCCCGCTAGCGATCTTGTTAGCGTCGCATACTAATGAGATCGTTAGCGGGATTGTTTCTATATCGCTAGTAGCTACCTAATTTAGCGATATCGTTAAGGACGCTATCGCGGTTAGCGATCTACTTAACGACTTTAGCGGTACAAAAGTACCGCTAAATCGCTAAAAAAGGTGCCACACTCAGCGATTAGATATTTACCAGCGGGACGCCAGCGATGAAAATAGGGTCCGGAACGATCAGGACGACGGACGAGATCACAGCAGGGGCCACGTCGCTGGTAGATGCCGCACACAGCAACATCGCTAACGGGATCGCTAAATAGTGACTTTTTTAGCGATCCCGTTAGCGATGTTGTTTAGTGTGGCATACCCTTAAGTGTTGAGCAGTGCTGCAGTTCTATAATCCACCAGCTGGAACTCTGGTATCTAGGTTGAAGTACTGTAGTATAACATTGGTTACAGGAGCAGGCCCCTTTTTATATCCCATAGCTCCCATTTCACGGTATTGTGTCCCACAGGATTGGGGAGAGATAATCATGGCTGTTCTCTCATCTTTGCTAGTTCATTTAGATTGCACAATTGTCCTCCAAATGATGCAGACTAGTACACTACAGTGGGCTGATGCAAATCATAATCCGCAGGCATGCTACAAATTAGTACACAAAAATTGGCACCACATGAAACAATGCTATGGCTCATGTTCCTTGACTTATAGAACTAAGGAAAAGTACCCCTGACATAATTAAAAATAACTCACCCCTGCACAAGTAGCCAGATTTTCCTCACTGATGCTGAGTTGTCACAGGAGCAGTATAAGAGAATTCTGTGTGGAGATAGTGCAGTACAGGAGGATTCTGTGAGGAAATGGGACAGTATAGGGGGATTCTGTGTGGGGATGGAGCATTATAAGTAGACTCTGGAGATGGGGCAGTATAGAGGAGCTTTATATGGAGATGGGGCAGTGTTTGGATCTTTGTATGGAGATATGGCAGTATAGGGAGATTCTGTGTGGAAAAGTGGCAGTATGGGGAGTTAAATATAAAAATGGGCCAGGATAGGGGCTCCCTATGGAGTTGGGACAGCAGACATGGCTCAATATGGAGATATTACAGAATAGGGGGCTCTATTTAAAAATAGGATAATAATGGAGTCTCTGTGTGGAGATGCAACAGTATGGAAGTGCTCTCTATGGAGATGGGGCAATATAAGGGGAATCCATAAACAGAAGGGTCAGCATAGAAGGACTCTATGTGAAGATAAGGTAGTGTTGGAGTCACTGTGTGGAAATGGGCAGTATAGGGTGGGCTCAGCATGGAGATGAGGCAGTATGGGCGCAGCTTTTGTGGAGGTCATAGATTATAAAGAAGGTAAGTGGTTTAGGTATAACTCATAAGGGAGGACAGTGGCAGTTGCAGTTCACTAACACAAACATTATGGTGGAAATCATAGAATAAAAGTGGGGGCGGGGTGGTTGAAATTCTTTATAAGAGAGGACAGTGTGGACAATATATAACATAAGAGAGACAATATGGGACCATTTTTTGTGCAGGGAGCACAGTGAGGGGAAATTATTTATTCCGCAGCATAGTGTAGGACTTATTTAGGGCACAGTATGGGTGGGTATATTTATTCAGGAGTATTACAATGGCGCTGTTATAAAGGTACTATGTTGGTATGATGGAATGTACTGGAAATGACCGGAGAAGGGAGAAATCTGCAAAGGCGAGCCGCACAGTAAATGCACCTTAAATTTTGAGAGATATTTTTTTTTAGGCTAATTAATTCTGAGATGTTTTACTGAGACCCTCAGCAATTGCTCCAAACATAAGATTGAAATGTGCATTTTAGGAGATAGAAGAGAAAAAATTGCAAGGAGCAAATGCAGTAGAGAGTTATAGTCCTGTCTCCTAAGCTGCGCACTAGTTAGGGTATGTTTACATAGTCAGAAAACACTCCTTATTAGCTGCGAATTGAACGTTGCATCCTACCACAGCGTTTAATCTGCAGCTGCCAGATGTTCCTGCATAGTGGAGGGGATTTTATGAAATCCCGTCTCCATTATGCATCCGATTACGCGGGTGATACACCCGCTAAACCGGACATGCGGTGCGTCTTTTTAGATCGCAGCATGTTCTATTTACCTTGTGGCAACGGAGGGTCGCCGCAAGGTAAATAACACAGTCCTATGTGTATGTGCAGCGATTCCGGATGTGTTCAATGAACACATCCGGAATCACCGCGCGTTCAGAAGGTGGCGGGGCTTTGGGCAGAGCTGGGTTTCCGCTCCGTCCAAAGTGCAGAGAACCCGGACCGTGGAACAATACCCTAAGAGAAATTGGTGGAGGACAGAGAACACAACAATCTGCCCAGAATTAAAACATATGCAGTACAGACCAAAAGTTTGGACACACCTTCTCATTTAAAGATTTTTCTGTATTTTCATGAATATGAAAATTGTACATTCACACTGAAGGCATCCAAACTATGAATTAACACATGAGGAATTATATACTTAACAAAAAAGTGTGTAACAACTGAAATTATGTCTTATATTCTAGGTTCTTCAAAGTAGCCACCTTTTGCTTTGATGACTGCTTTGCACACTCTTGGCATTCTCTCGATGAGCTTCAAGAGGTATCCACCGGAAATGGTCTTCCAACAATCTTGAAGGAGTTCCCAGAGATGCTTAGCACTTGTTGGCCCTTTTGTCTTCACTCTGCTGTCCAGCTTCCCCCAAACCATCTCGATTGGGTTCAGGTCTGGTGATTGTGGAGGCCAGGTCAACTGGCGTAGAACCCCATCATTCTCCTTCTTTGTCAAATAGCCCTTACACAGCCTGGAGGTGTGTTTGGGGTTGTTGAAAAATAAATGATGGTCCAACTAAACGCAAACCGGATGGAATAGCATGCCGCTCCAAGATGCTGTGGTGGCCATGCTGGTTCAGTATGCCTTCAATTTTGAATAAATCCCCAACAGTGTCACCAGCAAAGCACCCCCACACCATCACACCTCCTCCTCCATGCTTTATGGTGGGAACCAGGCATGTAGAGTCCATCCGTTCACCTTTTCTGCGTCGCACAAAGACACGGTGGTTGGAACCAAAGATCTCAAATTTGGACACATCAGACCAAACACAGATTTCCACTGGTCTAATGTCCATTCCTTGTGTTCTTTAGCCCAAACAAGTCTCTTCTGCTTGTTGCCTGTCCTTAGCAGTATTTTCCTAGCAGCTATTTTACCATGAAGGCCTGCTTCACAAAGTCTCCTCTTAACAGTTGTTGTAGAGATATGTCTGCTGCTAGAACTCTGTGTGGCATTGACCTGGTCTCTAATCTGAGCTGCTGTAAACCTGCGATTTCTGAGGCTGGTGACTCGGATAAAATTATCCTCAGAAGCAGAGGGGACTCTTGGTCTTCATTTCCTGGGGCGGTCCTCATGTGAGCCAGTTTCTTTGCAGCGCTTGATGGTTTTTGCAACTGCACTTGGGGACACTTTCAAAGTTTTCCCAATTTTTTGGACTGACTGACCTTCATTTCTTAAAGTAATGATGGCCACTCGTTTTTCTTTACTTAGCTGCTTTTTTCTTGCCATAATACAAATTCTAATAGTCTATTCTGTAAGACTATCAGCTGTGTATCCACCAGACTTCTGCACAACACAACTGATGGTCCCAACCCCATTTATAAGGCCAGAAAATCCCACTTATTAAACCTGACAGGGCACACCTGTGAAGTGAAAACCATTTCTGGTGACTACCTCTTGAAGCTCATCAAGAGAATGCCAAGAATGTGCAAAGCAGACATCAAAGCAAAAGGTGGCTACTTTGAAGAACCTAGAATATAAGACATAATTTCAGTTGTTACACACTTTTTTGTTAAGTATATAATTCACATGTGTTAATTCATAGTTTTGATGCCTTCAGTGTGAATTTACAATTTTCATAGTCATAGTCATGAAAATACAGAAAAATCTTTAATTGAGAAGGTGTGTCCAAACTTTTGGTCTGTACTGTATCTCTCAAATGTTAAGTTTCTCTTTAAATGTTTAACTCCTTAACTGTATAAGTCATATGCCAGCTCCCTGACTTTAACTCAAGTTAAGCCCACATCTGTATTGGCAGATGATGGCTATGATCAGCCATCATCTGCATCCAACAGCTGCAGATAGTGTGGAGCTCTGCTTTTGGCTGTTAACTTGTTAAATGCTGTTGTCAACCTGTGACAGCGGCATTGGCAGTGCAAGCGCCATTCTAACCACTCATTATCACGATTGCAAGTGCCGTTGGTACTCCTGTGCATGTCATTACAGTACTTCTGTTAAAGCTAGCCCAAGGCTGGCATTCATAGAAGACCATGATTTTTGCTATATACAGCAATACTGTGGCATTGCTGTATATAGCACAAGTTAATAAATGCAGCATAAAGTAAATAAATCCAAAAAACTATCGCAATCATGTCTTTTTTGCTATTTTGCCATAATTGGCTTTCTTTTCCCACTTTACATCACATGATAAAATGTATGGTGTCATTTAAAAGTATAGCTCATCCTGCAAACAACAATCCCTCACACAGCTATATCAATGAAAAATAAAAAGTTTTTTCTTGAAAGAAGGGGAGGAAAATACAAAGTGCAAAAGCAAAAATCCCCCTATCCTTAAGGGGTTAATGACACATCTGCCTGCGTCTAATCAGTACTGTGATTCCTGCTTGGTCCACAGTTTGATGATGGATAATGAAAACAACTCTCAGTATCACCTTATCATTGCTAAGGAGATACTGGGAGTTGCAGTGTCATGCAATACAATTGTATATATGGAGACTGACCTAACATTGCTGTTGATTACTCTACCAAGCCTATGCACTGATGATAGTTCTGGTACTGAATTCAAGTACTGACGGTGCATCAGGTTATGTAGTCATGTACAGATGATGGTTCTGTGTGTAATCATGTACTGATAGTGGTTCTGGTGATGTAGTTGTTTTTTTCAACATCTTTTTGGCCTCCAGATTTTTATTTTAACCCCTCAACGACTGCCGATACGCCTTTCAATGGCGGTAGTTAAGGGTACTTAAACCACAGCGCCGTTAATTAACGAGGGTAGCCGAGACCCCAGAGAACATGATTTGGGTTGGTTTTTACTAACTCCGGGGTTGTGATTGCCGTTATTAACCATATAACGGCGACCGCAAAAAAAATAAAATCCGATATGCCATTTAATTTCTCTCTCCTCTGATGTGATCGCACATCAGAGGAGAGAGAAATAGGGTCCACGATCCCCCCCAAACCTCTTGGTGGTCCTCTAGCCCTCCTGCATCCTCCGGATGGTGCCGCCATCTTTTTCTGGTCAGAAAATGGCGGGCGCATGCGCAGTGCACCTGCCAAGAACTGTTGGCCAGCATCCGGCAACAATAGGAAAATTTTCCTATTGGTTCATTTTGGTCACTGTGATAGACGCTATCACAGTGATCAAAATAAAAAATTTTTTTTAAATAAACCCCCCTTTATCACCCCCTTAGTTAAGGAAAAATAATAAAATAGAGAAAATATATTTATTTCCATTTTCCCATTAGGGTTATGGTTAGGCTAAAGTGAGTTGGTCTAAAGTTTTAGGGTTAGGGTTACAGTTAGGCTAAAGTGAGTTGGGCTAAAGTTTTAGGGTTAGGGTTAGAGTTAGGCTAAAGTCAGTTGGGCTAAAGTTTTAGGGTTAGGGTTACAGTTAGGCTAAAGTGATTTGTGCTAAAGTTTTAGGGTTAGGGTTAGGGTTAAGTGCTAAAGTGAGTTGGGCTAAAATTTTAGGGTTAGGGTTAGGCTAAAGTGAGTTGGGCTAAAGTTTTAGGGTTAGGGTTTGGGTTAGGGTTGGAATTATGATTGGGGTTAGGGTTAGGGTTGGGATTAGTGTTAGGGTTGTGGTTAGTGTTATTGTTAGGTTTGGGATTAGGGTTAGGGGTGTGTTGGGGTTAGGGTTGTGATTAGGGTTATGGTTAGGCTTGTGATTAGAGTTAGGGTTCTGTTGGGGTTAGGGTTGGAGTTAGAATTAGGGGGTTTCCACTGTTTAGTAACATCAGGGGGTCTCCAAATACGACATGGCACCACCATTGAGCTCAGCCAATTTTTTGCTCAAAATGTCAAATGGAGCTCTCTCCCTTCTAAGCTCTGCTGTGCGCTCAAACAATGGTTTACCTCCACATATGGGGCATTAGCGTACTCTAGACAAATTGCATAACAACTTTGGGTGTCTAATTTCTCCTGTTACTCTTGGGAAAATAGAAAATGGGGGCTAAAAAATCTTTTTGTGGAAAATTTTTATTTTTTATTTTTACGTCTCTGCATTATAAACTTATGTGAAGCACTTGGGGGTTCAAAGTGGTCACAACTAGTGTTGAGCATTCCGATACTGCAAATATCGGGTATCGGCCGATATTTGCTGTATCGGAATTCCGATTCTGAGTTCCGATATTTTTGTCATAT
This sequence comes from Oophaga pumilio, assembly GCA_009801035.1. Lineage (NCBI taxonomy): Eukaryota > Metazoa > Chordata > Amphibia > Anura > Dendrobatidae > Oophaga > Oophaga pumilio. The sequence goes on along the minus strand of VIAB01020912.1, from coordinate 23,714 downwards.
CGGATACTGTGATCGGAATTTTCCTGTAAGTCTATGGGGAGTTCCTGTGTCACAG
>VIAB01020910.1:22558-33821 GCA_009801035.1 Oophaga pumilio | reverse complement strand
GCAAGTCGGATGTCAATCGGATGTGAAACGTACGCTCAGATGCGGCTAAATCGCATCATCGCAGTAGAATCGGATGACAGAAGGAGCAATGTTCGTGAAACTTTTGTATGATAATCGAACGACTAAAACGGTCCGATTTTTTAGACGTTGTGTGTGACCCCGGCCTTACTGCTTACGCTGTTATTATCGTGTAAATGTGCAAGAATAAAATATTCATTATACACTTCACATCGGTAATGTAAAAATTGCTTACATCCATATGTTTCTCAGCAAATTACGTGCAGATCTGTATTCGCTTTGCTCCAGCAAGCACATGTCAGGGATGTGCAAGATTTTAAGAAAGGACCCATTGATTTCTATACAGATTGTCTGCTCCCGTGCAGCAGACGGGGTTAACATCTGCGTTTGCAAAATGCTAACCATGTCTGGTGGATATTGGCCTCAGAGAGGCCGGATCCTGCTGTGTTTGCATCCAGCCCGGAACCTGCTCTACTTACAAGCAGTCGTGCAAGAGGCGGCTTTACATTTTTCCTTGTGTTTTTGCATCTTTACCCTTGGAGTGCCCTGATTATACAAAGCATTGATTTTACAATGCATCCTTCAATTGATCGTCGTGTCTTGCTCCTCCCACAGGAAACTGCCGACAGCGCTTTCTCATCTCAGACCAATATTCCCTCAGATGACTGAGCCCTGCATACCTTGTACTTATATACTGGAGTGTAAGCTCTTAGGCCTTGTTACTATATTTTTTAATATGTACATTACTTCCAATATGAAGGGTTTAAAAGGGACTTCTGTCCACAAATCCTAGCTACCCAGGGTCTTCTCGATGTGCTTAATCCTGGATATTACCTTTAAGTTTTTATATTGCAGGGCGCCAACATATTCAATAACACAGGGATTGTCATTAGATATCATTTTCTTTCAGTAGTCCCAAATTATCTTCTCTAAATCCAAAGTCACATTGATCGAATATCGTCACTTCCAAATCGAGATTTGTACTACCACAAAGTTGAATCATGCATAATGCTTTGTCAGGACAATCTACAGAATTGTTAGCCATTACAGACCTGTTCAATGGTCGTCACAATATGGGGTGTAAACTGTAACCTTTTAGGAGACACATTTAAAGGGCTTGTATCACCAGGTTTATGTCGCGCCGAAATGCAGCATAATGTAGTGACGTAGACCCTGATTTCAGCCCTGCATCACTTGTCAATTTAATATTAAATATTTTTGTGAGATCACTGGTCAGTTGCAGCAAGAACTGATCAAAGTGTGTTCAGGAGTCATCAGTATTAGAGCTTCCCTTGCTCTAGTGTCAGTGAAGCAAGGTGTACTGGTATTGGATTCATCTGTGTACTACATACAGCATACGCTTTAGGCTACTGGAGGTAGTTGTGATTGACAAAACTGGCCTGGAGGACATTGATCAAGCCTTGAGAAGGTATGCACAGATTGACCCTTATGACTCCTTAGAGGTCACTGGTTGTAAATGGCAATCTTTTAACAGTGCTTTTTCTATGCTATTCTGTATCGATTAGAATACGGAAGGACATCATTCTTAAAGACTATACTAAGGACCAGGGGGCACTCATTAGGGGTGGAAGAAGGGCGATTCTGGCAGCTAAATAGGAAAACGTTCTTAACAGTATTCAGAATGTGGAATGCTGACCACAAGAGGTGGTAATAGCAGATACTGTAACAACTTTTAAAAAATGGCTGGATGATTTCCTAGATATACATAACATTATGGGTTATAGTTAAATTAGTAACGAAATGTACAATTGATGGAGAAAGGTTGAACCTAATAGACCTAGGTCTTTTTTCAACCTATGTAACTACAGTTGTGTGAAAAAATGCTTGCCCCCTTCCTGATTTCCTATTCTTTTGCATGTTTGTCACACTTAAATATTTCAGATCGCCAAACAATTGTAAATATTTGACAAACACTAAATGCAGTTTTTAAATGAAGGTCATTATTATTAAGTGAAAAAGAAGTCCAGACCTACAGGGCCCTATGTGGAAAAGTGATTGCACCCCTAAACCTAATAACAGGTTGGGCCACCATTAGCAGCAACAACTGCAATCAAGCGTTTGCGATAACTGGCAATGAGTCGTTTACAACGCTGTGGAGGAATTTTGAACCACTCATCTTTGCAGAATGTTTGTAATTTAGTCACATTCCGAGGATAAACCAGCTTTTTAAGCTCATGCCACAGCATCTCAATCGGATTCAAGTCAGGACTTTGACTAGGCTACTCCAAAATCTTAATTTTGTTTTTTTTGAGCCATTCAGAGGTGGATTTGCTGCTGTGTTTTGGATCAATGTCCTGCTGTATAACCCAAGTGCGCATCAGCTTGAGGTCATGAACAGATGGCCAGACATTGTCCTTCAGGATTTTTTTTCAACCCCTGACCATCACAGAACCACCACCATATTTTACTGTTGGTATGATGTTTTGGGGTCTTTTGTGACCTCTTGGATGTGTGGTCGCTTCTTTCTTGGGGTAATTTTGGTTGGCCGGCCACTCCTGGGAAGGTTTACCACTGTTCCATGTTTTCGTCATTTGTGACTAATGGCTCTCACTGTGGTTCGCTGGAGAACCATAACTTTAGAAATGGCTTTATAACCTTTTCTAGACTGATAGATCTCAATTACTTTGTTTATCATTTGTTCCAGTATTTCTGTGGATCACGGCATGATGTGTGACAAACATGCAAAAGAATAGGAAATCAGGAAGTGGGAAAACACTTGTTCAAACACCTGCATGTAAATATGCAACCTGTTACTATTCTGGATAACAAATTGATCGTAGATTGGAAGCCATATAATCTTGACATCTTCTCTTTAGGCTATGTTCCCAAGATGAGCTTTTGGTGTGTTTTTTTTATACTGCATATTTTTGCTGCTTGAAAAATGCAGCATCTTACAGTTCCAGCAAAGTGGATGGGATTTATAAAATTCTCATGTCCATTGTGCATTTTTTTACTCAGCGTAAACTGACCTGTGGTGCGTGTTTCAAATCGGCAGCATGTCAATTTCTCTTGTGGGTACGCTGAGTTTTATGTGCGGAATTTCCCGATAGACTTGCATTAGGTGCAGAAATTCTGCAGGTAAAAAATTCACATGTATTTTAAGTGCGTTTCTGAAAAAGATGAAGTTTTGATTAGTGCCATTTTTGGGTACAGGTGCTTCTCATAAAATTAAAATTAGAATATCATCAAAAAGTTAATTTATTTCAGTTATTCAATACAAAAAGTGAAACTCATATATTATATAGAGTCATTACAGTGATCTATTTCTCGTGTTTATTTCTGATAATGTTGATGATTATGGCTTACAGCCAATGAAAACCCAAAAGTCATTATCTCAGTAAATTAGAATACTTTATAACACCAGCTTGAAAAATGATTTTAAAATCCGAAATTTTAGCCTACAGAAATGTATGTTCAGTAAATGCACTCAATACTTGGTCAGGGCTCCTTTTGCATCAATTACTGCATCAATGTGGCGTGGTATGGAGGCGATCAGCCTATGGCACTGCTGAGGTGTATGGAAGACCAGGTTGTTTGATAGCAGCCTTCACTTCATCTGCATTGTTGGGTCTGGTGTCTCTCATCTTCCTCTTGACAATACCCCATAGATTCTCTATGGGGTTAAGGTCAGGCGAGTTTGCTGGCCAATCAAGCACAGTGATATTGTTGTTTTTAAAGGGAACCTGTCAGCAGTTTTGGCCGATATAAAATACGGCCATCACCATTCAGGGCTTATACACAGCATTCTATAATGCTGTATATAAGCCCCCAACCCGACTTGGAAGAACTGAAAAATAACTTTTATTATACTCACCTGCGGGGCGGTCCGGTCCGATGGGTGTCGCTGATCTTGGTCCGGAGTGGTCAAATACTAATACTGCACTTTTCCTGTATAAAACACATATAGTAACATTATTCACACATTTTTTTAGAGCAGCATACGGTACACATCTTAACGACAACAAGAAGCAACGAATATAAGTAAATATACATTCTACTGTGGGACATGCTTAGGGGTTCAGGACGGCTCCCAAGACCCTACTACAGAGGCATCTAGGCAGGTTTTTCAGGAGGGCACAGGATATGACTCTAAGTGTAATATAGAATATAGACTGAATAATACTAGAATGAGATTTTTAGTACACGACTGTGAATGAGTCCTGTCATTCAAAAGCATCTCTCAAGCAGGACAAAATAGCTGACAAATTTAGACTGCCCTGACTGCCAAAATAACCCACAGGCACCTAACGATATAACAGAGGAGAACCCCCTCCCTGTGTCATTTATCTAACGGCTGAGATACCGGTAAAAAACAGTGCCGGTGTCCAATGTCAGACTGGGGTGCCAAGGGCCCAACAGTAACCAACTCCAGTGCCCCACTTTTTAGCTTCATGCAAATGGGGCAATATCCTCAATCACAAATTTATATAACAATGAGCTGGGTAGATTGTTAAATGAAGAAGATGCTGTTTTCATCTGTACATAGTGATTCAAGTATATTGTACCAAGTACTGATGATATAAGAGGGTGGTGGGATACTCTTGCACAAGGGGACCACCGGAGGATTCTCCTGCTCTCCTGTGGGCCAGTCCAAGCCTGCCGGTGTCATCACTGTGCCATCAGTGTTTTTCCGACATGGCAAAAGAAAAATAATTTACAAAGCTTCTCCTATACTTTGCAATGTTAAACACGTACAGCACACGGGTGACACATGGATGCCATCCGTGTGCTGTATGTGTTTTACATGTACAGTCATGGCCAAAAGTTTTGAGAATGACACAAATATTATATTTTCACATGATCTGCTGCCCTCTGGTTTTTATGTGTGTTTGACACATGTTTTTATCACAGACAGAAATATAATTGCAAACATATGAGTAACAAAAGCTTATATTGACAGTTAGAATGAGTTAATGCAGCAAGTCAATATTTGCAGTGTTGACCCTTCTTCTTCAGGACCTCTGCAATTCTCCCTGGCATGCTCTCAATCAACTTCTGGACCAAATCCTGACTGATAGCAGTCCATTCTTGCACAATCAATGCTTTCATTTTGTCAGAATTTTTAGGTTTTTGTTTGTCCACCTGTCTCTTGATGATTGACCACAAGTTCTCAATGGGATTAAGATCTGGGGAGTTTCCAGGCCATGGACCCAAAATCTCTATGTTTTGTTCCCTGAGCCATTTAGTTATCACCTTTGCTTTATGGCAAGGTGCTCCATCATGCTGGAAAAGGCATTGTTGATCGCCAAAACTGCTCTTGGAGGGTTGGGAGAAGTTGCTCTTGGAGGACATTCTGGTACTATTTTTTATTCATGGCTGTGTTTTTAGGCAAGACTGTGAGAGAGCCGATTCCCTTGGCTGAGAAGCAACCCCACACATGAATGGTTTCAGGATGCTTAACAGTTGGCATGAGACAAGAATTCTCCGAATGAGGCGTTTTCCTGATGTCTCAAACAATCGAAAAGGGGATTCATCAGAGAAAATAACTTTACCCCAGTCCTCAGCAGTCCACTGCCTGTACCTTTTGCAGAATATCAGTCTGTCCATGATGTTTTTTCTGGAGAGAAGTGGCTTCTTTGCTGCCCTCTTTGAGACCAGGCCTTGCTCCAAGAGTCTCCGCCTCACAGTGCGTGCAGATGCACTCACACCTGCCTGCTGCCATTCCTGAGCAAGCTCTGCACTGCTGGTAGCCCGATCCCGCAGCTGAAACACTTTTAAGAGACGGTCCTGGTGCTTGCTGGTCTTTCTTGGGCACCCTGGAGCCTTTTTGGCAACAATGGAACCTCTCTCCTTGAAGTTCTCGATGATGCGATAGATTGTTGACTGAGGTGCAATCTTTCTAGCTGCGATACTCTTCCCTGTTAGGCCATTTTTGTGCATTGCAATGATGACTGCACGTGTTTCTTTAGAGATAACCATGATTAACAGAAGAGAAACAATGATGCCAAGCACCAGCCTCCTTTTAAAGTGTCCAGTGGTGTCATTCTTACTTAATCATGACAGATTGATCTCCAGCCATGTCCTCATCAACACCCACACCTGTGTTAATGGAGCAATCGCTAAAAAGAGGTTAGCTGGTCATTTTAAGGCAGGGCTGCAATGATGTTGAAATGTGTTTTGGGGGATAAAGTTCATTTTCTAGCCAAATATTGACTTTGCAAGTAATTGCTGTTAAGCTGATCACTCTTTATAACATTCTGGAGTATATGCAAATTGTCATTAGAAAAAGTGAAGCAGTAGACTTTGTAAAAATTAATATTTGTGTCATTCTCAAAACTTTTGTCCATGACTGTATGTGTATTGGCTCTTGTCATCTGCACTGGTGGTAAAAAATTGACATGTCTCATTGTGGTCATTTACATGGACATACGGTCCGTGTAAAAGCATAGACATGTCCATAGCAGCATAGGTTAAAATGGGTACGTGTGGAATTCGTGAACAAAAAATAGATGCCACACGTACTGCAAACACAGACATATGAAGGGGGCCTTACATGTAGTTTGCCCATGATAGCACCACATAGGATTCATGTGGCTAATTTCTGACAGCATTGTTTAGCTCAGCATGCATAAGTAGACGATTTTCATCTTAAATTCACTTGGGAAAATGATAACGCTGATCCTGTAAACGTAGAGGTGGCCTCCAATACACTGCTCTCTCCATTCAGTTCTTGCCACTTGCTCTGCAATTTTCAGAGCAAGCATAGAACTAAATGGAGAGAGCTGCGCATGTTCTAAGGATAGATGTGAGTCCCAGCACTGGGATCTGCATCTACTGGACTGTGGATACACCATAAACGTTCCAGAGGGGAATTGCCCTTTTAATATACAAGGAGTTTCTCTAAACTAGAAAAAAATCATCTACTGTACATCATGGAAGGAAAGAAACCTTAATATAGTTCATGAAAATGAATGACTTATTGGTGGATTACTTAATCTTACACCATTTAACTATCCTATTACATACTAGAACAGAAACCTGGTTTTCCAGCAGTGATGAATGACCTGTTCAGAATCCAGCACATCTGCACAATATGTGCCCCCCATTGTTTGACTGGACATTACAGATTAGGTATTATGGATTGGAGGGTGCATATTGATGGACAGGGGTCTCCAGGCGTCAACTCCTTCTTGCACTAATGGTAAGGAAATTTCCCAGCACCGCAGTGACATCAGCTGTTATCTGGGCATGCTTAGAGAAAAGAGGGTGGTCGTAGTACCTGGAGAAAGATTCTCACAGCCTGTCTGTCATCACCAGGTCAGGCTCTGGCTCCAGACTGCCTATACTCTGATAAAAAAGACAGGCACAAAAATTGGTGCATGAGAGAAAGGAGAACAGGGAGGGAAGGGAGTGTATGAAACACAAGGCATGTCTGCCTTCCACTGGAGTCAGAGTGCCTCTCCAGAAGCCTTATCTGTTCCTCCAGCCCTGGCTGACAGTGAGGTGGAAACTACTAGCCACGTCCTGTATAATAACATTCCATCTTAGACTTACAAACATGGATGAAGACTGTACACATACTGTACATATACTGTAGATAAGAATATAACGCTGTGTCTTTACTCGTAGTCAGGGGTTTTGGTTTTTTTTAAACCTGGAGTAAAGACTTAAGCTACCCATGGACATGTGGCTAATGTGGTGAAAATGTAACAAATGTTTATTGGGGATAATTTAACAATGTCTGATCATTTTAAGGATATGTGCACACGTTGCGGATTTGTGTGCGGATCCGCTGCAGATTCTCATGCGGTGTACAGTACCATTTTATCCAACGCAAAACAAAAACCGCTGTGTACATGCTGCAGAAAATTCCAAGCGGAAACGCAGCGGTTTCTTTTCCGCAGCATGTCAATTCTTTGTGCGGATTCCGCAGCGTTTTTACACCCATTCCATTATAGGAATCCGCAGGTGTAAAAACGCAGGGCAAATCCACACAAAAAACGCAGAAAATCCGCAGTAATTCCGCAGTGAATCCGCAGGTAAAACGCAGGTCATTTTACCTGCGGATTCTGCAGATTCTGCTCAGAAAAATCCGCACAGTGTGCACATACCCTAACTGTCTGTTCTCAGACCAACATGGCATGAAATAAGTTCACCTCTAATTTAATTTTTCCTCCAGTGTTTCAATGAAAGATCTTTTGCATAAAGTATGCTGGGTTGTTTAGGGGCAACATCATGCTGTATGGTGGGTTGTGTGGGGGGGACCATCATACTGTATGGTGGGCTGTTTGGAGGGACTATCATATTTTATGGGGGCTGTGTGGGAGGTCCACCATACTGTGTGGGGAGATTATCATACTGTAAATAGACTGTGAGGGGGTGCCATTATAGTCTATTGGGAGCTGTGCGGGGGGACTAACATACTGTAAGGAGGCTGTGAGGGGGGTGTCATTATAGTCTATTGGGAGCTGTGCCGGGGGACTAGCATACTGTAAGGAGGCTGTGTGGGGTTACCATTATAGTCTATTGGAAGCTGTTTGGGTGGACTAGAATACTGTAAGGAGGCTGTGTGGAGATACCAATACAGTCTTTTGGGAGTTGTGTGGGGGGACTAACATACTGTAAGAAGGCTGTGTGGGGGTACCAATATACTCTATTGGAAGCTGTGTGGGTGAACTAACACACTGTATGAAGGGCTCTGGGGGAACCATTATACTGTATTGGGGGACATTAGGGGAACCATTGTACAATATAGCGGGCTGTGTGGTGAACCTTAGTGATGAGCGAGTTTACTCGGATAAGGTGTTATCTGAGCATGCTCGTGTCCTGAGTATTTTTGGTGTGCTCAGAAAAAATGCTCGAGTTCCCACGCCTGTATGTCTCGCGGCTGTTCGACAGCTGCACTACATAACAAACAGGCAATGTGTGAGACATGAAGTGGCAGCAACTGAAGCATTTTTTTCGACCACACCAAAATACTTGATTAGGAGACAAGCATGCTTGGAAAACACCTTATCCGAGCACGCTCGCTCTTCACTTGTCACCATCAACTGTGTGATGGTACTGAGGGGAGACCATCTTAAAGTGTGGTGGGGCTGTAGGGGGACCATCTTACTGTAGGGTAGACCATCTTACTGTGTACATGGAGGAATGTGTGAACATCATTCTGTGTGAGGGACTTTTTGGGGGGCTTCACACACTATGGGAGCCATTGAGGGGTATCATAATTTGTGAAAAATGCTTCAGTAGAGACAAAATAACTATGTAAGGGCCACAATATATATCCCTCTCAGTGTCTTAAAGAGTTGGGAAGTTGTATGGAGCCCTGTGATTTCTTTGTACACCCCTGCTCATTGCATTTTTCAGTGCATTTTTTACATGCATTTTTATTGCGTTTTTGCCGCTGCTGTTTTGACTCTATTTCGTATGTCATGTTTTAAATAAAGCTGCTTTGTTTTTGATACTTCCTGTTTTTTGGCTTTGACAAAACTTTATTGATATAATCATGTTTGGATTCCAAGCCCTTTTACTGCATTCTCGCAGCGCACATGCCGTGTTTCTTCATCTAATGCAATTGTATGGCAAAATCAGCACATATAACTCCAAATGTTTGCAAGAGAAATTGACATGTTCCGGATTTGAAACAAGTCCGAAGTCCAAAAAAAGCAAAGAGGGCATGAAATTTCTATCAATCCTATCCACATTGTTGGAACTGTAAGACGCTGCATTTTTTGTGCAGTGAAAATACGCAGCGTCAAAAACTCACCAAAAAACTCATCTTGTGAACTTAATCTTATATTGCACTATTATAATTATTATTATTATTGTTAAATCGTATAATCGTATATTGCGGTATTATTGCAAACATAGGTCTAGTAGTAAATCTTGATTTCCTCCAGATAAAGTAATATTAGTAATAGAGACCCCAATCTGGGGAAGGGGCGGACACAGCATAGGACTGTGTGCTTTGAATTTTAGTTCCAGACTATTATCGCTTGGGCTAATACATAATTGTATGGATGATCAGTCAATCCAAAACGCATGTTCAAAGATTCCAGATTTGTGTAGCATTTCTTGTTAAAATCTCATCAAGTTAACTTGTACTAGGCATCATGTGGAGATCCCAGATAGTGGCCCTACACATTAGTATGACATTGATCAAACCATATAATTTCAACAAAAACATTAGTTCGGTAGGTGAAATTTACCAGTAAGCAATCCTTTTATCTGTCTGTAACAGATCCTGGATCGAAGGTGACCATGGTTAAAATGTTTGTCAGATAGTCGCTAGCCTATGAAAGATCGTTCCTTAAAGAACACTGCTAAACATTTATGGCTGATTTGAGCAACTGTAAAATCCCATAAGGAATAAAATATGTGTGACTCACCTATACCTTATTTCTGATTCCTCAAAGTTCACTATAGTTTTTAAAATCTGCAGGGATTTACAGACACATCCATACAAATTTATACACTTTTTAAGAAACCAACAAGCTGGTCCTTTTTTTACTTAATGGGCCTTTAAAAGCCTAATCAAAGGCAGGTCCAGTTCATGCAATGCTGGTGTCTGTAATGACATTATTCACCAGAAGACAGTCTGATAAACATCATTCCCACCACAAGTCTGCGTTGGCTTTGATCTAGGAAAAGATATGCAGTCTATTTCATTGAAAAAGATGCTTCTGGCTCCCAGGCTCCCTCTATGACATAATTGGTAGCTTCTCTAAGATTTTGTGGCCTTTAAGCAGCTGTAAATCTCATGTAACTGGTCTTTGAACGGAAAAGTTAGAAACCTCGAAAAGCGTAAAAATCCTTTAGGCTGAGAGCATGTTTATATTCCAGATGCCTAAGCTGAGAACAAGAATTTACCCAAAGTCCTACTGCATAACATTAGGAGAATGATTTAGTAACAAGAGCTTAAAGTAAATCTGCCACCACATTTCACAATAGAAATGGCTTTCAATATTAAATAAATATCTTGAACCTGACGCTGCTGGTGTACTTACTTTGAAAATCATGGTCACAATGGAATTATTATTATTATTTATTTATATAGCGCCATTAATTCCATGGTGCTGTACATGAGAGAAATATAATCCTAATAATAAAATACACATTTTAACATTGGGCAAGAAAATTTTCAATGGATTATACAGCCTTGTTTGACATTTTCAAAGTACGGTAGGTAAATTAGCATCATCAAGTGCAAGCAATCTATTTAATAATGAATACAGTTTCTAAGGTGAAAATTGGTGACGGATCCCCTTTACGGAACTTATTATTT
>VIAB01020907.1:13282-29017 GCA_009801035.1 Oophaga pumilio | reverse complement strand
CCCCGGGATCAATAAAGTGTATCGTATCATATCGTATCGTAAGAAAGGCAGAGGATCCCCAAATCCAGGTGGGAAAACCTTCTTGCATCTTTCCCAAGAAGACTCATGGCTGTACTAGCTCAAAAGGCTGCTTCTACTCAATACTGAGCAAAGGGTCTGAATACTTATGATCATGTGATATTTCAGTTTTTCTTTTTTAATAAATTTGCAAAAATTTCTACATTTCTTTTTTTTTCCAGTAAAGATGGGGTGAAGAGTGTACATTAATGAGAAAAAAATAACTTTTTCCATTTACCAAATGGCTGCAATGAAACAAAGAGTGAAAAATTTAAAGGAGTCTGAATACTTTCCAAACCCACTGTACATTGGTCCTGTGTCACTGACAATCACTGTATTATCTGTACATCTGTACACTAGATACAGAGCTCCTATGTATAATGTCACTGGTGATAACTGTATTGCGTGTACACTGACACTATACACTGTGTACTATATACAAAGCTCCTGTGTATAATGGCACTTATGGTAAAATTAGTATAGTTTTTTTTTTATTAAGGATCAGTATTGTAGTATTCGGTCACTATGTGGTTGTAATATGTGGTCTGGTCATGGTGTCCCTTGTAGGTGGCATTATTCGGTAACTATGTGATGGTAATCTGTGGTCCAGCTATGGTATGGTGGTATTTGTCTCCTGTATGTGGTATTATTCAGTAACTATGTGGTGGCAATATGTTGTCTGGCCGTAGTGTGACAGTATTTGTATCTTGTATGTGGTATTAATGGTCATTTTAAAAAAATGTATGTGACACATTCCCTTAAAGAAACATAAATAAAAATATACCTGAAAAGAGTACAGGATATTTTAACAAATATTTAATAGGTTAGAGTAGAGTAGGTTCCAGCCAAAAGAGTCTATCTTGTCTTGGTGGCGGCTTAAAAAAAATATATTCGCCACAGCAAAAGTTGCTGGCTATGTAAGTGATCTGGTGTTAGATGGGAACTGATAATGTATGAGTAGTGAGGACGTGATGCAGAAGTTGAGTTTTTCCTAGTGTGGCCAGTGGGATTATGTAAGGTTTGAGGCATGGAGGCGAAGCTGGGGCAGAGTCTTAAGAGGGCCCAAAAATGTTGCCATTATAGGGCCCCAAAATTCCTAGTGGCAGCCCTGTCAGCCCATTGGAGAACCAATGTGAGTTGAAATCCAAGAACGGCTATTGTCATATGATGTAGAGGGGTTAAGAGAATCCTGTGGGCAAAGCAAGGAATATCATAAAGGTCTGATTGTCCTGTAGGCCTGAAATGCACATAACCTAGAGACACAGTGGGTTGTAGATAGTGGGAAGCTTGGTCTAACTAGAGTCCTTGTGAGAAACAGAGTCTAAGTGGAAGGCACCTTTAATCTAGCCTTAACATAATTAAAACTTAATAAATAAACATATTACAATAGAAATATATTGATCTTCGGGCTTGTATATCTTTTGCTATGTTACAATTTAACACGTTAACTTGAAATTAAGAAAATGTATTGCATATGCTATATTAAGGCTAAATTATAGGTGATAACATTAAGAGTGTATTTTTTTACTTTTTTTTGTGAATAACTTGATAATGATTCTTCTTTTGTTAGATATGGATGCATTAATCTAATTGGAAGGCTGCCTAGTTGTCAGGTTGAGTGTCCATGGAAAGAAGTAAGAAAGTGGTTTTGATATCCCATGCCATGCCAAGAGTGACTCTAAGGTTTACCTGCTTAAGGTGTAGACCACTTAAAGCCCTAACCCTTGAGAGGGATACAACACTGAAAAGAGTGGAACTCTTGTTAGTCAGGGAAGTGTGATATGAAAACTAAGCCATTGTAGATTGAAACCCTTGAGATTCAGTTATAATTCTCCTCCAACCTCATCCATGCGCCATGAGCTCTTGATCTGCATAAATATGTATTGTATACTGTATGTTGTATATTGTTCATACCAGAAACAGCTTGAAAAAGGTCCAGGATAAACCAAAATGCTGTCCATTAATCTGGAGTTAGTTTTACCTTCAGATAGAGTGTAATCTCACATCTGTACATCTGTAAAAAATAAGATGATGCCTGGAACTTGGTTCATTGTCTGGATCTGATAATCTCAGATCTATTTATTATACTCTATATCTTGACCAATAAAGTTTACTCTTCATTTAAATACTATATCTGTGTCTGCCATGGATTTTCCTGCATGTATAACTAGAGCGCCCTCCAGGGCAGTGTGATACACGGTACCGGGCCGCTTCTTAAAGGGGCAGTATCACGGCAGCAGTGACCCAGTCCATGGCCCTGGGCGTCCAATAAAAATGGAATTTGATGTAAAGGGAAATTAAAGAGTTTATAATAAAGTGTTTGTGACACCACCCGTGGTACTCGGTCAGGGGACTGACGCTGCAATGCAGATCCTCTGGGATGACGGTTGGGCAGCAAAGATGGTTAAGCCCCCCACAAGTAGGGCGATGTCCCAGGGCAGCTAGGATGTTAGAGGAGAAGTTGGTAGAAAGTGTGATGCAGGGCAGGTGATGCAGGAAAGATTTAGAAGACACAACAGAGTGCAGTTTCCTTTACCTTTTACTGAGCTGTGTAGGTACAGTCCGGGGCTCAGGTTACAGATGGTTCTGGAGTTGGTCAGCCTGGAAGCAATTTGGGAATCTCCTTATTCAGGTGGGTTGTGAGGCCTCCTCTCTAGCGTTATTCTCTGAGGTACTTGTTGCTGTAAACTCTATTCAAGTCCCTCTCTCTGTTTGCTACTTAGGTAGAACTCCACTCGCATGACAAGCAACTGTACCCAGCTTCAGGGATCGCTCCTATCTGGCGTCTCTGGCTCACACGTGCTGCTGTGTCGTCCAGTATCAGTTGGGGACAGAGGACCTTCTGTCTTCTGCCCTCCAGATTCTGCTGCTGGGGCTTTAGTACCCACTCAGCCTCAGACTCCGGGGTCCGGTCTCTGGCGCTCAGGACTAGGGGTGAGCTCAGCTATAGCTCCTGTACCCCAGCTCCTAGCCACACATCCTCTCTCAACCCTGCTCAGGCACCAACCAACTACTAACTTCCTGCTTCCGACCAGAGAGCAGCTCTTCTAAAATCAGGTTAGAGCTCCGTCCGCTGGCCAGTAGCAGGAACTGTGTTGTATGCTGGAACTATCTGTTAAGGGGATCCCTTATTGCTTCCAGGCATGACATCACTCGCCCCCTGGAGGGAGGCAAGGCCACTGTGGCAACTGAACTCCTGGGGTGCCACATAATGAATCCTTCCACAGAGCTTCTTTTTCTAGAATTTTAACTTCTGCTCGAACTTTGGTAGCTAAACTTTTGCCTCGCTTGAAAAATTTTAATTGCCTGGCATTCTGTAGATTATTGAACCTTTGCTACAGACAAAGGTGCAACCAGGGGGGGGGGATTGCTAATATACTATGGCTAGGTTATCAGAACCAGGTCCTGATCACCACTGGCCTCACAACAATTTCAAGTTTGTTTCGACACAGAACTTAACTAGTGACTTTGTTGAAGGGGGCTGGCTGCTTGACTTTCAGTGCAATACTTATGTCAGTGTCCTTCTTTATCACAGCTGACGCAGAGATAGTGAAGGGGTGGACCTAATTATGGCACTGATTATAACAGCCAGCTCCCTTTGTGAGGAGGTTGTTGAGCTTTCACACCCCTCTCCGAATACATCATTGAGTTATTGTTGAAATATGTGTTATTATGTGCTAAGTAATTAGAAAAAGTGTTTATCCCTTATGGCCGTGGCCTGTGTAAGGTTCCTGCAGGGTTAACTGCAAGTCTGGCCCTTGAAGGGAGGTGGATTCCTAGGGGGACCAGTGGGGAGATTTTAGATCTATAAGAAGTAAGCGAGCTAGCGTTGAGGGGTAGTTGGGGACCCCTGCAAAGAAAAGGCTTACAAGTCCGGAAATTTGTGCTGTCCAGTGGAAAGAGGACCTTTAGGGAAAAGGTAGCACTCTACTGTGGGCACTGATACAGGGAGCATTGCCTCTATGAGTGGCCCTCGAGAGTGAAATAAGCAAGGAAATAGGGTAAGAGAGTCATAATGACTCACCTGGACCCATATGACTCTGCACCTAGGAAAATGCAGGTATTCCAAATACCTCCTTATTTCTTTGTTGTATTTGTTGCCAGGAACAAAGTGCTATCTGTAACTCCTGGGAAGGAACTGGAGTATTGTGTGGAAAGTGATGGAGAATGTGTAACGCTATTGCTTGTGCCCCTGCATGGTTCCTTTGCCCACTCCATGCAGGGATGCTGGAATACTCAATACAATGCGGCGTGCCCGGCATTTTCCCTGTCTTCTGCTGTAGTATGCACCTCAGTTCCTGGCGCTGCGCCCACCGCTCTTAAAGGGGCAGCAAGCGTACATAGTAAAATTCCCCCAGCCAATGGCTGGGAGGCATTTAGTATTAGCGTACACCTGCAAGATTGCTCCCAGCCAATAGCTGGGAGGCATCTTGTTTAATAGGCACCCTTCCCAATAGTGAGATGCCAAACAGCACAGTAAATCAATAGGTAGTGTGGTAGTCTACTAATGAGTTGTGAGGCCCCCGGTCCTTGTGTGGCAAGAGTCCTGAACCCTTAGACTCTGGTCCTTGTGTGGCCAGTCCTGAACCCAAAGTCCCTGGTAATTGTGCTGCCAGTCGTGAACCCAAAGTCCCTGGTCCTTGTGTGACCAGCCCTGAACCCCAAGTTCTTGGTCCTTGTGTGGCCAGTTCTGAACCCAAAGCCCCTGGTCCTGGTATGGCCAGTCTTGAACTCTATGTCCTTGGTCCTGGTGTGGCCAGTCCTGAACCCGAAGTCCCTGGTCCTTGTGTGGCCACTGCCTGAATCTCGTCTCCATGTTGAATACCTGTACACAGCAGCATACCAGTGCTTCATATTGTAAATCCTGATGTTAGAGTTGTGAAAATGCTTCTGTACAAGTACCATAGGTAAGCAGTTATTTGACTACACTTGCTTTATTCCCCTACACTTGTCCAAACAATATAAACTTATCAATAGCTTCATTTACATAGACATAATGCAAGACAAAACTAAAAATTGTCTTTGTATCCTTAATATATGACATTAAAGAACAATGTCCATACCTGATTTGTCCTTGTTGTAGATGTCACATCCTTAATCTCAATGCCATCGCTATCTTCACCAAATGATTTTTCAGATGGGAGTCTAACATTTTTTCTAAGCCGTTTCGACTTGCATTGTATTTCTGTTAGTAAACCTGTGATAATCATAAGAAAAATGTTCATTATAGGAACTATATATTTTTGTTGTCTTTAAGTCATATTGTGTGAAAGATAAGTCTTTTTTTAGCCTTTGTCATGCTTGGGAACAAGTGGGGAAAAGAAAGAATGTATTTGTTCATGTAAAAAAATATTTAGAATTGAGAGTCCTCAGTGGTTGATACCTTTTAATGTCTAACTGAAAAGATGGTAACAAATTGCAAGCTTTCGAGACTACTCAGGTCTCTTCATCAGGCAAAGACTAATACAAAATCTGAAGAATCACTTATTTATACACAGCACAGAAACAATGCAATAGATAAGACAAGTGACGTGAAGCAGAACTATCATTATGGGAGATAGAGATGAATATAAATATTGGAACAGTTCATAGATAAGGAGTGTGAAAGCTTTATTGTCCTCTGACTGGGTTCTGGTTCTGTGCTGTGTAATGCCCCCAGAAGGTCTGAAGAGCAAATTCCTTAATTGATGTAAAAAGACATAAATCCATGCGACACATTCATTCCTGCACTGAGTGTGTCAAAGGTTGTCATGAGTTTATATTCCCAAACATTTGGCTAACACGGTACAAAGATATACATTTGTTCATGTAGTATATTTATTGGCATGTGAACACCTGTGTTAGAAGCGTTATCTGGGACTTTTATTATTTCTGCTAACTACCTGCCTGTTCTGCTCAGCACTGACCTTTGCCACCTTAGAGTGGTCATGAACCACTCATGCCAGCAATTCTGTGGCTTTCACTGATGTTGCGTTGACAGAACAACATCTACTCTTCTACTCTGCTCTGTTGACAGAGTGTCTCTGTTGAAGGCATGCTGGCTGACAGCTGGCTCCCCACTACCTAACTGCGGGGAGCAGACTGTCAATCAGCGTGAGGTCTGCAGTGATGCCATGCCCAGAAGAGGAAGAGCTGATCTGTTGATGAAAGGTTAAGTGAAGCACGGGAATCGCTGGCTGAGCTGGGAGAGATTGTCCTCATGTAGAGCAAGCCGGTATTTAGCTGCTACCTACCGTAGTTGTTAGTGCTTAGCACCATACACAAAAATAATAAAAGTCCTGAAAATCACTTTGACAACCTCAGGTGATATTTTTTTTATTTTAATACATGCAGAGGATACTCAGGTCATTTCTGTACCCCACAAGTATGAAAATGCTGATGGCATATTCAATTGCAGGTGTGCTAGATTCTTTGGATGGCTAGACCGTAACGATGTAGATGAAGCTGTAGCAATATCTAATCAGGAGTGGGCCAATGTCTATGGACTGTATCAGTGCTACTGCTATCAACATTACTAGTTAAGTGATTTGGATGGAAACACATATAAAGATTTTGAAGAATGCACTCTATAACTGATGAACACATATGCTCCTGCCTATGGAACAATATCCCGTAAAGTTTCCATTGCCTTCTTCACCCCCAAAAGGCATAGACTAGACCCTAATGGTCAAAACTGTGAAGAAGTAGAAGAGCATGTGATAGAAATACATAACTGTTCTGATTCAAGTGTCTATTATTCTAAAGTCCCAAGAATTATAGCAACTTATTAGAAACCCATTGTGGGCGCTTTGCCTTGTTTTGAAAAAGAGAGATGGCCCAGAAGAGCTCCAGAGAGAGACAGCCACAGAGAATCATATGTCATCACCTGTCATTATTCCCATGGGTCCTTGAGCTGTCCAGTCAATCACCTGCATTACATGGACACCACCATGATTACAAGATATCAGTGGACACTGTAGGGCTGATTCATCAGTTTTCACCAGAAGCCAGGCATAAAACAGTTTGAAACGTCACAAAAAAATTATGCAATATGTAAATGTAGATTATTTTTTTACTTTTGTTGTCTTTGCCCTTGCGTACACAACTTTTTGAAAAGTGGGCAGAACTTAAGACCAGGCCACGTGGCCAATTCCAGCTGATAAATTCGTTATAATTTATGCCACAAAAAAACATAAATTACACCCAACATGTACTTCAGTTCATGACTCGAGCACATTTCTAATGTTTACACAGGGAATATGAGATAAAACAAAAGTAATGGAAAGGAATATTGAAATATTATTAAAACATTTTTACATCCAATGACAATCCATTTATAAAAACACTAACGCATTAATGGTGCACACGGCACCCTTACTCATGGTATATTAGTAATTTCAAGAGTGAGCCTAAATTCTTTGCTGTTCTGGTGATTACACCAGTAAGATAATTAAAACAAATGAGAAACATCATTTAGAAAACGGTTGAATTGCGGTTTTCCAAAACGGACAAAATGCCTAACTTAAGACAAGAGTTGCTTTGGGACTTAACCTGCTCAAAGATACAATGTTACATTACTGATAAACTTCTCTTTCTTCTTAGGTTGTCATTTACTTGCTTTGATTAAGGTGACAATTGTTCATTTTAATTCTTGGTACACAAACATCAATAGTATGCATTAAATACATATTTATACCATAACTATACAACTTTGGATTGTTTGCTATTAAACATTTTTTATATGAAATATTTCACCTAGAACACAAGTATTATTTAAGATTTATTTACAAATACTTATATACAGATGAATAAGCATATCTGATATATCCTTTTTACTGTTTTTACTAATATTGTTTGATTATAGCTTTTGTGGATACAAAAAAATTATTATTTTTTCTAATTATTTGTTGAAAACTGTTTTGTCCATTATTTCGTTGTTGCCAGGTAACTGCAATGTATTATGTCTATTTTCTCTGTTCTAATTATAAAAGTAAGTGTAACAACCCTGCTGGCATCACTGCATGGCCTCCCATCCCTCACACACCTGCTTGCTCACTGCTCCAGGTCATGCTGTGATTTCTGTCTGCTGCCAGCTCCAGGCTCTGTACCTCTGGCTTTCTATCTGTGCTCTGCATGTCTCCTGGCTGTGTCCATAGGGGGGTGGCGCCAGAACTCTCTGGTTCTTATGGAGTCAGGGTGCACCTGACTGACCAATTGCCATTAGCCCTCTAGTATTTAAGGCAGCTCCACCCTGTGGATCTTGCCTGTGCAATGTGTTAACTAAGTATCTTGCTACTGAGCTGCCAGGTCTCAGGTCTTGCTCTGTGTTCCTCCTCTTCGCTCCTAGCTTTGCCTTGTACCTGTTTGTCCGCCCTCCAGGAGGCAGTATATCCTGGTCCCGGTGTCTTTGTCCCTGTACCTTGTCTCGTGTCATTACCTTGTCTGAACTCTGTCCTACCTTTGTCTCTTGGCCTCCTTGTCTGTGGTTTCTTCCCTGCTGTGTCTTGCCTTGTGGTCTCTCTGTATCTCTCTCTGTCTCTTGTCCGCACTCCTGCGGTTCCACTCTGCTTCACTACTACAGCTGCAGCAATCTCTTGCTGCAACTCCTCTCCGCATATCTTGCGGTTCTGCTCTGTTCCACTACTGCAGCTGCAGCAATCTCTTGCTGCAGCTCCTCTACGCATATCTTGCGGATCCGCTCTGCCTCGCTCCTGCCGCTGCAGCAATCTCTTGCTACAGCTGCCCTCCGTATATCTTGCGGTTCCGCTTTGCTTTGCTCCTGCCACTGCAGAACCTCTTGCTGCTCTGCAGTCCTTCTCCACAGCCTTGCGGTTCTCCTCCCTGTTCCTCCATACACCATTCCATCCAGTCAGTATTAGTACCTGCACTTGCTGTGTGAACAGGACCCTACTCTGTTCCTGCCAGCCCTGTGTCTCATCCGTTCCTGCCAGCCCTGTGTCTCATCCGTTCCTGCCAGTCCTGTGTCTCATCCGTGCCTGCCAGTCCTGTGTCTCATCCGTGCCTGCCAGTCCTGTGTCTCAGCCGTGCCACCATCTCCCCAAGTGGGATCAGCAGCCACAACCAGACACCACCCTGGAGTGGCACCTGGCAGCTGCCTGCCGCACAAGCCTGACCTCACCATCAGAGGCTCCAGTGAAGACCAAGGCAGCTGTCCTAGTCACGCTCCTTCCAGGGTAGTCTGGCTTGTGGCACAGTGGGGCCACAACCCCCTTGGCTCACGCCCATCAGCCAGGGCGTGAGCGTGAGTTTGCACAGGCCATGTTCCCCGCTGAGTCCCATGTCCGTCCACTCGCAGAGCATGATGAACTTTTTTCTTGACCGTATGAGCAGCCTGAAGAATTTATTCCACCAAGGGTGGTTCAGATTGTTGAGACTTCAGACCCCATCATCATCTCCAATTCTCTCTACGAACAACTCTGGGCTTATGAGGTGCATGACCCAGCAGACCCGCCTAGGTTCTATGGGAATCTTATTGAGTGCCAAGGGTTCCTGGAAAAGTGCTTGCGCTACATCCTGCAGAATGCAGCTTGTTTCCCCTCTGACCGGGTTAAAGTGGCATACATCATGTCCTACCTAGCAGGAGATGCTTTACTATGGATCTGTCCCCTCTGGGAAGCAGGGGATCCTGTCGTCATGAACCTAGGGGCCTTCCTGGTGGCCTTTCATAGAGTCTTTGATGTGCCTCGTCCAGCTGCTCCTGCGAAGTCTTCCCTGTCTAGATCCGAGAGGCGCTCCAGACGGGCGAAACCTGTAAAGAAAACGCCACCCCAGACCGCGACCGTATGTGATCCTCCAGTTCCTCTACTTGTTAAACCAGCTACCCGAGAGAAACCCCAGAAGGCTGAGGAGAGTGGGCTGGCAAAGCAGAAGCCCAAAACCAGCCGTAAGAAGGGCAGATGGGTGTCGCTGCACTTGTGAGGAACACCTGGATGGTCTCTGTCCAGGGGATCTAAAGCTCCAGAACCTTGGGCCAGTAGGAGAGGCTGCCCTTGGTGAGAGTACTTCCCTTCCACTAAAGTCTGTGACTGTTCCGGTTCCTTGTGGTAGTTTCGGCCCTGCAGATGTGTTCAAGCTGCAAACCAGACAGAGTCTGTGTGTGGTTCCTGTTCCACAGCTCCAGAATCCAGTGAGGATGTTTGGTGATTGCCGAACCCTACTCATGAACAGTCCAGTGTTGAAGGGACAACTACAGCTCCTAATCGGAGCATTATACACAAAGAAGTTCATCTTCAGTTTGCTGTCTGGTGGGCCCATGGGTCATTCGGACCCTGACATTCTCGTACCCATTCAGGTCTGGAGACCCAGCACGGCGCGTTGGTTGAAACAACCAAGTGACAAGAGGTGTCTGGTTTCCTTGCGTCAGAGTCAGTCAGCAGGGTGTTCTTCTTCATTTTGTCTGCTACTTGTCGAGTCAAGGTGTGATGGCGTCTCTGAAGAAGAGAAAGCAGTGACGCCCTCTCCACACACCTCCTGTGACTATACCTGTGACCAGTTCCTAGGAACATCCTTGTCACCTGAGAATTTTTTCTTAGACCATGGACGGAGGATGGTTCCTATAAAGATGCCTTCGGATTCCGTGTGGCAGGTGGATGAAGAAGTTGAAGCAGAGGCCTGGGTGTCTCTGTTTTTCTGCAACCCCGTGGGAGACATCCAATTTTCTCTAGATAACGGGCAGAGGATGGATCCTGTATGAGTACCCTCAGCTTCCATTTGGCCGGCTGGTGAAGATACCAAGGCGAAGGTGCTTCCCTCTGATCCAAAGGAGGAGGTCCAATTTTCTTGGGATAACGGGCTGAAGTTGGATCTAGTGAAGGTGTCTTCAGTGTCCAGGGGGCCGGTTCGTGTTAAGGTCAAAACAGACGCTTCCAAGTCCCTGCTTTCTGTCAACCTGATGGAAGAAGTCCTGGTCCTTGTGTCTTCAGTATTGGGAGCTGACCTCGCCGGGCACAAAGAAACTCTGCAATCTGGCTTTCCCGATGTCACACCTACCTTGTGCTACCTGAGGGATGTTGTGATGGCTCTGACTGTATGTGCGCCTATCCTTCTTCTACAAGTTATTCTGGCAGGCTTGAAGAAGAGGGGCCATAAAATGGGGGTACTGTAACAACCCTGCTGGCATCACTGCATGGCCTCCCATCCCTCACACACCTACTTGCTCACTGTTCCAGGTCATGCTGTGATTTCTGTCTGCTGCCAGCTCCAGGCTCTATACTTCTGGTTTCCTATCTGTGCTCTGCATGTCTCCTGGCTGTGTCCATAGAGGGGCGGCGCCAGAACTCTCTGGTTCTTAAGGAGTCAGGGTGCACCTGACTGACCAATTGCCATTAGCCCTCTAGTATTTAAGGCAGCTCCACCCTGTGGATCTTGCCTGTGCAATATGTTAACTCAGTTAGTATCTTGCTACTGAGCTGCCAGGTCTCAGGTCTTGCTCTGTGTTCCTCCATCTTGGAGGCTTCGCTCCTAGCTTTGCCTTGTACTTGTTTGTCCGCCCTTCAGGAGGCAGTATATCCTGGTCCCGGTGTCTTTGTCCCTGTACCTTGTCTCGTGTCATTACCTTGTCTGAACTCTGTCCTACCTTTGTCTCTTGGTCTTCTTATCTGTGGTTTCTTCCCTGCTGTGTCTTGCTTTGTGGTCTCTCTGTTTCTCTCTCCGCCTCTTGTCCGCACTCCTGTGGTTCCACTCTGCTTCACTACTGCAGCTGCAGCAATCTCTTGCTGCAGCTACTCTACGCATATCTTGTGGTTCCACTCTGTTTCACTACTGCAGCTGCAGCAATCTCTTGCTGCAGCTCCTCTACGCATATCTTACGGTTCCACTGTGCATCGCTCCTGCTGCAGCAATCTCTTGCTGCAGCTCCTCTCCGCATATCTTGCGGTCCAGCTCTGCCTCGCTCCTGCCACTGCAGCAATCTCTTGCTGCAGCTCCTCTCCGCATATCTTGTGGTTCCGCTCTGCTTCACTCCTGCAGCTGCAGCCATCTCTTGCTACAGCTCCCCTCCGCATATCTTGCGGTTCCGCTTTGCTTTGCTCCTGCTGCTGCAGAACCTCTTGCTGCTCTGCAGTCCTTCTCCGCAGAATTGCGGTTCTCCTCCTGTGTGAACAGGTCTCTACCTGTTCCTCCATATTCCTTTCCGTCTGTACCAGTACCGATACCTGCTGTGTGAACAGGTCTCTACCTGTTCCTCCATACACCATTCCATGCAGTCAGTATCAGTACCTGCACTTGCTGTGTGAACAGGACCCTACTCTGTTCCTGCCAGCCCTGTGTCTCATCCGTTCCTGCCAGTCCTGTGTCTCACCCGTGCCTGCCAGTGCTGTGCCTCATCCGTGCCTGCCTGCCCTGTGTCTCAGCCGTGCCAACATCTACCCAAGTGGGATCAGCAGCCACAACCAAACACCACCATGGAGTGGCACCTGGCAGCTGCCTGGCGCACAAGCCTGACCTCACCATCAGAGGCTCCAGTGAAGACCGAGGCAGCTGTCTTAGTCACGTCCCTACCAGGGTAGTCTGGTTTGTGGCACAGTGGTGCCACAACCCTCTTGGCTCACGCCCATCAGCCAGGGCGTGAGCGTGACAGTAAGTTGTTATCATCTGTTTTTCTGAACTAATGGTTTATCTTTATTTTGTTCATTTTTTTTTTACTTGCCCGAGTTCTATGTTGACTAGCGCTATTCCAACCTATATACGTCAAGTCTTTTGACTTTGCATTATCCTGTTGGAAAACCGCATCCAAACAACTCTTTTCCAAATGATCTTTCTCATATATTTTAGTTATCCTACTATTGTGCTCACTGGAATGTAAATGCACTTTTAACATTACTAATACACCAAGAGTAAAGGTGTTGTGTGCACCAGAAACGCATTAGTGTTTCTATAGATGGATTTTCATTTGGATGCAAAAATGTCTTTATAATCATAACGATAAAACTGAAGATTTTACATCCATGCAGCTGGATTCCTTTCCGTTACTCTCTGGCTAACTTCGTCCTTGTCAAGGACATTATTCCATTCTCCGGACCAAATTAAGCTACTATGGTGAGTTGGCTTCCTCCTCCTATATGAGAAATACGCCAAAATCAATAAGAGGCATATGCTTCTTAATGAATATGGTGCATCCTACTCCAGGCATGCAAAATGCCAGTCTGGATGAATGTGTAGTTCTAATGCTGTGTCTATACAGCAACTCTCACTAGATTTTACTATTTCACTGCTAAATCATTTTTTTTACATATCATATCAAGTAATCAATCACTAATGAGTTAGGACACGTATTGGTAATTTATATGATGTAATACAGATAAATGAATAGCAAAAATAATAAAGGACACTAGAACAAATAACAAGCAGGAGGTTTACTAAATTACTTACATTCAGCAAGCATGCCCTTTTCTTTACATTTCCGCAGCCGACATTCTTGGCATTTCCTCCTCATGTACATATCCATTTCACAGTTGCCTCCATTTTTACATTTGTAAACAGCATTTTTAGTAATACTTCTCCTGAAAAATCCTGCGGATTCAAAGTAGAGTGGGTGAAGTTAATGCCGGTTTGTGTGAACCTTTTCTTAAAGCAAGAAATTGTTAGCTTTCTAAAACTTTCAAAACTTCTGCATACATTTTACCTAAATTGTACAAAGAGCTTCATAGACCTGATATAAATAAACCTAGTAAATAAAATATGCCAAAAGGTTTAGATCAAAATCATCCACCATAGTGTGTATGTACTAGAAAAGTATGTGAACTATGAGAATCAGCCTACGCGATGAAAGTACAGAAATGAATCTGACCATGTACTATGCTAGTATTGTGGAGTTGTTTTTTTTTGTTTTCTGCTTGGCATAAAAAGATATTTCCCACTGGAAAGTCATTCAGATTTTGATAAACATTCCTGTCTTCATTACCCCACATGCAGTGGTGTAACTAGAGTCTGATGGGCGCCCAGTGCAAAATTTGGACCTGGCCTCCCCTCCTCGCCCTTGAATGTTGGTCAGATGTATGGGTCCTTGTAGCATTCTAAAGCCTATAAGCACATATGAGTTGCCTTCGCTCCCACATTATGTAGTATTGTCCCCCATCCTGGGATCCTTCCTGATATATGTCCTTCATCCTAGTATACAGTGGGGTAAATAAGCATTTGATACAATCCAATTTTGCAAGTTTTCCCCCCTACAAAGAATGGAGAGGTCTGTAATTTTTATAGTAGGTACTCTTCAGGTGTGAGAAACAGAATCTAAAAATAAAAAAACAGAAAATTACATTATATGATTTTTTAATAATTTAGTTGAATTTTATTGCCTGAAATAAGTATTTCATCACCTACCAACCAGCAATTCTGGCTCTCACATACCTGTTAGTTTTTCTTTAAGAAGCCCTCTTACTCTGCACTCATTACCTGTATTAATTGCACCTATTTGACCTTGTTACCTGTATAAAAGACACCTGGCCACACACTCAATCACTCTCAAACATTTTCACCATGGCTAAGACCAAAGAGCTGTCTAAGGATACCAGGGACAAAATTGTAGCCCTGCACAAGGCTGGGATGGGCTACAGGAAAATAGGCAAACAGCTTTGTGAGAAGGCAACAACTGTTGGCACAATTATTAGAAAATGAAAGAAACACAAGATGTCTGTCACTCTTCCTCAGTCTGAGGCTCCATGCAAGATCTTGCCTTGTGGGTAAGGATGATTCTTATAAAGGTCAGGAATCAGTCCTGAACTACATGGGAGGATCTGGTCAATGACCTGAAGAGAGCTGGGACCACAGTCTCAAACATTACTGTTAGCAACACACTACGCCATCATAGATTAAAATCCTGCAGGGAACGCAAGATCCCCTTGCTCACACCAGCACA
Source organism: Oophaga pumilio (assembly GCA_009801035.1). Classification (NCBI taxonomy): domain Eukaryota; kingdom Metazoa; phylum Chordata; class Amphibia; order Anura; family Dendrobatidae; genus Oophaga; species Oophaga pumilio. The sequence goes on along the minus strand of VIAB01020907.1, from coordinate 14,106 downwards.
TGTCCAGGCCTGTTTGAAGTTCACCAATGACCATCTGGATGATCCAGAAGAGGTATGGGAGAAGATCATGTGGTCAGATGAGACCAAAATAAAACTTGTTGGTATCAACTCCACTCGCCATGTTTGGAGGAAGAAGAAGGATGAGTACAACCCTGAGAACACCGTTCCAACTGTGACAAATTGTGGGGAAACATCATACTTTGGGGGTGCTTTTCTGCAAAGGTGACAGGAAAACTGCACTGTATTGAAGGGAAGATGGATGGAGTCATGTATCACAAGATTTTGGCCATCAACCTCCTTCCCTCAGTAAGAGCATTGAAGATATGTCGTGGCCGGGTCTTCCAGCATGACAATGACCCAAAAGACACAGTCAGGGCAAGTAAGGAGCGGCATTCTAAGAGGCATTGATTGAGTGTGTGGAAATGTGTCTGTTATACAGGTAACGAGTTCAGACAGGGACAATGAATACATGTAACGAGTGCAGAGTAGGAGGACTTCTTAAATAAAAACTAACAGGTCTGCGAGAGACAGAATTCTTTCTGGTTGGTAGGTGATCAAATACTTATTTCATGTAATAAAATGCAAGTTAATTATGTAAAAATTATACAATGTGATTTTCTGGTTTTTATTTTTAGATTCTGTCTCTCACAGGTGAAGTGTACCTACGATAAATATTACGGACCTCTCCATTCTTTGTAGATGAGAAAACTTGCAAATTCGTCAGTTTATCAAAAAAATTATTAAAAGAATTGATAAAAGTCATTTTTTTATATTTAGTAAAGATGTATGTCTTTGTACTGTGTTAGCCAGTAGATAGAAAAATA
>VIAB01020903.1:23768-34971 GCA_009801035.1 Oophaga pumilio | reverse complement strand
TTTTCACTTGCTTCAGTAGTGTCCATGGGAGACTAGAAGCTGCGATCTTTTGATCGCCTCTGCTATACACAGGCGATGATCAGATCGCCTGTGTGTGGCAAAAAATGGTCACTTGCTTTGAGCGCCGACCACTGGGCAGCGCTCATGGCAATCAGGCAATGACAACCACAGGGGTCTCCTGCAGACCCCGGGTTGTCATGCCAACCCATCGGCGAACCGCGGTCATGTGACAAGAGCGCCGATGAGTGCGATTAGTGACGCACTTTCGGCGTGATCACGTTAAATGCCGCTGTCAGAGATTGACAGCAGCATTTAACAAGGTAACAGCCGCGGGTGGATTGCGATTCCAACCTCTGCTGTTAGGGGCACATGTCCGCTGTTCAAAACAGCAGACATGTGTCAGGAAACATGTGGGCTCAGCGCCAAAGCCCACATCAAAGTGAGAGACACAACATGCACGGTGCATGTCGTGAAGGGGGTTAATTACTTTCATATCTCAGCACAGCTTCTATACTGCACGTATTTCCTCTTAATGTGCTTTCCTCTTTGTCTATAGCCTTTTTTCTTCCTCTGCCCTCCAAATAACTTTCTCCCATGCCCATCGTAGATTTGTGTACAATCCCCTCTCTCTTTTGTGATCTCTAACACTGAGAAGAGGAAGGAGTTGTCAGGAGCAGTAGTGCAAAAAGATCTGCAACCTTTGAGACTAATAAGGGTATGTGCACACATTGCAGATTGGTCTTCAGAATTTTCTGATCAGAATCTGCATCTCTTGGCAGAAACTGCAGGTCAAAATCCACGCAGTTTTTATACTTTTTCTTTTTTGTCCTTTTTATCTGCAGAATTACTGCAGTTTTTGTGCGGATTTCCCCTGCCTTTTGAGACCTGCAGATTCCTATAATGGTGCAGATCTGCACAAAAGACGTGACATGCTACTGTTTTAAAACCCCACCAAATCAGCGCGGAAAAATCCGCAGCATGTGCACTGCGTTTTTTGATTTCCATTGACTAGAAAGGTACTGTACATCACTTGCAGTTCTGCTGAAGATCCGCAGGGCAAAATCCGCTGCGGAACTGCAACAGAATCCGCAACGTGTGCACATACCCTAAGCGTCTGCAAAGAAATGGAGACCTGTCTACTTGGATCAAAATTGGACATCACTAGACTTCTACAGAGCTTGCACAATAATATAGGAAGTAGGCTTCTGTATAACAACCATATTCCCATACACAGCTCAGCTGAGGTTGGCTTCTACTAACCCAGCGTTCTTATGGGATAAATTCACTTGGTGCACACCAATAATTTTGGCACTTCTGTATCTATCATTTAATGCTTCTAGGTTTTCCTCTGGGATCCAGTATCCAATCCAAAACTAAAGGGATCTGGATGTGGTGTGTCCCTCACCCGCGCAATCCTGGACATGTCCTGGTCTTGCTGGACACCGAGGGACTAGGAGATGTGGAGAAGGTAAGACTTTGCTTACTGCAGATAGCTAGATCTCTGTTACTCTAATATATAGGGAGTTGTTTTCTGTGGACCTCGTACTTTACTTGTGCCTGTGACAGAGTAGGGAGAGGTCACTGTTAAAGTTCCTTACATTACAAAATGGCTGCTTTATAGGGACAAAATCTTTTGGATATGCCAAAAGCAATTACATAGCATGGTGCTGAGCATACTACTGAGAGATGCGGCTGTCCTTTGGTTATTGGGTGTTGAACCTTTTGTGCCTCTTTTTTCCAGAGCAAATGTTTTGCTGGCAAACAGGTTTGTAAACTGGCAAAAAGAATGACCAAGCCATTTGTTTTGGGTAGCTAAACCCTGCACACAATGGGGGTAATTTTGAACTTTTCCGTAAATTACTTACCCCAACATTAACCCCATAAAAGCATACGTGCCAATTTTCCCGGAACAAACTCCTGGAAGAGATGGAAAATCTATGTAAGCTTTCTTGTGCGGCGTGGGCTGAGGCTTGTTGTGGTGGCAAATGGGCACAATAGGGAGTGGTACCACTTAAGAGGACATGGTTATGGGTACATTTTTAGTAGCTCACAAAGTGCCCCACACCCTCCAATAGTAAGTCTTACTAAAGTTAGCAAGTAATGGTCCTCAGGTTGGGAAGGTCCATTACTTGGTACTCTCACACTGATGAGGAACCATTGACAGGCAGGAAATCTTATTCCGGTGGACTTTGATTACATGGACACTCATTCTTCACAATGGCCACCATGTGTTGCTTCATTCAATTGTGGAAACTGATATGTAAAACTCTTGGTCCTTTTATCTTCTGCAGGGAGACAGCAAAAATGATGCCTGGATCTTCTCCTTGACTGTTCTCCTAAGCAGCGCTCTAGTGTATAACAGCATGGGGACCATTGATCAACAAGCAATCGAGCAGCTGCAGTATCCTTTACTGAGAATAAAAGTTGTTAATGTTTTGGGTGGTGATGTAGTAAAAGAGACTTCTAGTGGAGCACTGTGACCCTAAGATTCCATAAGTAGGACAGGAACAAAGCAACTGACCGTCCAGAATGACAGTGTCTTCCTTTTCGTATATACAGTGTACTATTACTCTTCTGGCACAGAATTTCAGATACCTCGAAACTCCTTGAAAAGGGGTTCTTCACGAGGGTTCTTTAAAGCTTCCTCTGTTGGCAATTAACTAGTGATGTGTAAGATGAAGGTAGGCTGATTAGCTCATTCTCTCTGCCTGCATCAGCCAAAGTGGAGAAGGGGTCTGGCTTGGCTAATAACTGAACCAGTCAGCCCCTTTCTTCTTAGTCATGTTCCCACAGTGAGAGTGAGGTAAAGCCCACCATAGATGCAATCATTCTACTAGCAGCTATCTCCCAAGTCCTCCATACACAGGACTACTCTGTGCTTATGTATTTTCTATGCTTTGATCTCCACTCCTTGTGTCTCTCCACTGTGGCCACAATACTCCACTGCTCTCCTCTCCCCTCTCTACTCCTTGTTTTTTTTTCCACTGTGGCCGGGATGCTCTCCACTCCTTCTCTCCATTGAGACCAGGACACTGTCCTTCTATCCTCTCCCTTCTCCATCTTCTTGTGTCTTTTCACTGTGGCCAGGACACTCTCCACTGCTCTCCTCTCCACTTCTTGTGGCTCTCCACTGGAACCAGGACACTCTCCACTGCTTCCTCTCTACTCTCCACTCCTTTTGTCTCTCAGTTGGAACCAGGATACTCTCTACAACTCTCCTCTCCCCTCTCCACTCCTTTGTGTCTTTCCACTGTGGCTGGGACACTCTCCACTCCTTGGTCTCTCCACTTGCCAGACCACTCTCCACTGCTCTCCTCTCACTTCTCCACTCCTTGTGTCTCTCGACTGTGGCCAGGAGATAACGCTTCCGTAGAAAGGATTTCTCTTTATTAGCTAGACTTGCCTAATGGAGTGTATATGGGTTTTCTAAACTAGAGGACACCTTTACGAGTGCACTTGAAATAAACAGCTGTTTCCTTATCGAGATAATCTTACAGCTATGTAACTCAGCTAACAGAAATTGTAAAGACGAAGTCCAGTAATAGCAGAGATGGTAGTACGACCGAGAAGGAGTTATTACCATCATTTACCTGGTGCGTCCGAGACTTTAGCCTAATCCTGGAGAGGGACGGAAAGGAAATAACAGAGGATGAATATCTGATGATGGGTCTAGAACTCAAATCGGGTAATCACTATCGCATTTGTCAACTCTGCACAGCCCCTTTTTAAATGACCAAAGTGTACAACTTACTAAAATACCGTATATACTCGTGTATAAGTCGACCCGAGTATAAGCCGACTCCCTAATTTTGCCACAAAAAACTGGGAAAACTTATTGACTCGAGTATAAGCTTTGGGTGGAAAATGCAGCAGCTACTGGTAAATTTCAAAAATAAAAATAGATACCAATAAAAGTGAAATTGAGACATCAGTAGGTTAAATGTTTTTGAATATCCATATTTAATCAGGAGCCCCATAAGATGCTCCATACAAAATATGCCCCATATAATGCTGCACAAAGGTTAATAATGGCCTCAGAAGATTCTCCATTTATTATGCCCCATATGCTGCTCCATAAAGGTTATGGCCCCATAAGATGCTCCATAGAATAGGCGTCATATGCTGCTGCGAATAAAAGAAAAAAAATGACATACTCCCCTCTCGTCTCTGGGGGCCAGGTGCCGGTGTCCTGAGCAAGCGGGGACACCGGCGCTCTATGGGGGGCCAGGTGCTTGTGTCACCGCTGGCTCAGGCCCCCGGCACTGTCGATATTCACCTGTCCCCGTTCCACCGCCGCATGCACACTAACCACGTCATCATGCCCTCTGACGTGAACGTCACAGCCAGAGGACGCAGAGGACAGAGCTGCGTTCGTCGGTGGAATGGGGACAGGTGAATATAACATGGCTCCCCGTCATACCCGCCCCCTCCTGGCACGGCCTCTGCAGCCCCTGCTTTTCCCATGGTCTCAGATGCCGCAGCTCTTCCTTCAGCGGTCATGCGATACCGCTCGTTAAAGTCATGAATATGCGCATATTCATGACTTTAATGAGCGGTACCACGTGACCGCTGAACACAGGCGCCGGAGATCATGGGAGAAGCAAGGGGGTGCAGAGACCGTGTCAGGAGAGGGTGAGTATATGTGACAGCCGCGCTCCCGTCCTCCCGCCCACCCCCTGGTATATGACTCGAGTATAAGCCAAGAGCACTTAAAAATGGGCTGAAAAAATCTCAGCTTATACTCGAGTATATACGGTAGTTCTCCCACTTAAATGTATCTGGATCTCCAGGAACAAGCTCCCGGGGCCGTATACACTCTTCCTTTTTTTTCGGATACAGAGCAGCAATTTCTGTGTCAAAATATGACTGCAGCTGTGTGAAGTGGGATGGCTGACTACTCATTTTATTATCTGAGCCAGCCCCCTTTTATGTCTTAAAAAAATCATTGATCTCCGCAATAATTATATGCAATAAGGACAATTTGATCTTAATAATTTTCTGTTTTACATTATAGGGGAGAATATTGAAAACTACAATCTCCCTCGTGAGTGCATCCGAAAGTTTTTCCACTCTCACAAGTGCTTTGTGTTTGACCGTCCAACCTCTAAGAAAAACCTGCAACGTCTGGATGAGCTAAAGGAGAGTGAACTGGAACAAGAGTTTGTGGAACAAGCGGCCAAATTCTACAACCACATAATGAAGAGCTGCAGTGTTAAATTACTGTCGGGTGGAATCGCAGTCACTGGGAAACGTAAGCGCTGTCACAAAGGGCAATCATTCGACTGACCTAATATATAGATGACATGACGTAAGGGGTCGGAATCAAAGCTCCCTTTAATAATAATAATAGAATTATTATTTCTGTAGAACCAACATATTCCACAGCACTTTACAATAGAGCCTTTTTTTAGCTTCTGAGTGGGGATGTTAGAAACCTGGATAATGTTTCTAAATTAGACAGACCAAAATTTCAGCAAATAAATATTGTGCAGTGCCAAATATTTAGCTTCAATTAGCTGAGCTAGTTAATTATTTTATGGCAAAATGTCCACCCTACTCTCTCCCACGGGCTGTGCTCGTGGCCGCCTTCCTCCCTCCCATGAGCTGCGCTCGTAGCCGCCTTCCTGCCTCCCACGGGCTGCGCTCACAGGAGTGATAGCAATGGGGGTTGCAAAGGTAGCAGTCGTCCAACGATCCCTCAATCACATAAGAACACTTCAGTATTATAAATGGCGCATGGTGTTGACTCTGCTACAGATTTGGCTCAGGGACATCTCCACATGAAGCTCTACAGCAGGAAATCCCCAATAATGCTCCATATTTCCTCCACAGTGTTGGGTAAACTTGCATCCATGTACGTGGACACTATTCAGAGCGGGTCGGTACCATGCATGGAGAATGCAGTTCTTGCTCTTTCGGAGATTGAGAACAATGGCGCTTTGCAGGATGCACTGTCCACGTACGAAAGTGAGATGGAAAAACATGCCCCAAAGTTCCCAACGTTGGACGAGAGTGAATTCCTGAAAATGCACATGAAAAGCTCAATGAAGGCAGACCAAGTATTCATGAAACGTTCACTCAATAACAAATGGAAATATCGTCTAGACCTAAAGGTCAGATATCCAGCCTTGCATTGTTACATAGCTAGTATGGTTGAAAAAAAGACAAATGTCCATTATGTGCAACTGTGGGATAGGAAAAATTTAAATGAAGGGGTGTAAGTACATCTTTAATGCATAAAAGGTGGTGTGACCACCTCTTGAGGTAGACTATTCCACAAATTTATAGTTCCCAAGGTAAAGGGGCCTTGTCTCCTGTGGACATTGACTTTGTCTTTCTCCAGATGGAAGGAGTTTTATTATACCCACCTGCGGGGCGGTTGGATCCAATGGGCGTCCCTGGTCCTGTGTCTCCCCTTCTTTCGATGCCGTCTTCCTTCTTGCTACATGCAGATGATGCGTCCTACGTCACTCAGTGTTCCCTGACATCTCGCTCCTGCGCAGGTGTACTTATCTGCCCTATTGAGGGCCGAGTAATGTACTGCAGTGTGCAGGTGCCGGGAAAGGTTAAAGAGCCCCGACGCATGTGCACGGCTGCACAATACTCTGTTCGCAAGAGGATAGAGAAGTACGCCTGCATGAGAACGCAGTGCCAGGGAGACTGTGTGGATCAGAACTCATCATCCACACAAAGCTAGAAGGAGGACAGTGATCGTAAGAAGGGAGGCGCCGGACCAAGACCAGCGACACCCCTTGGACCGGACGGCCCCACAATTGAGTATAATAAAAGGTCTTTCTTATCTTTCAGGTCTGGTTGGGGGCAGATATACAGCATTACAGAAAGCTGTGTATCAGCCCTGAAAGGTGATGGCTGTATCTCATATGGGACAAGCCAGGTGATGGGTACCATGTTACCGTATAGGGAACATGGTAAATAAAATACCCCCCCAAGAAATTGTGGAAGTTAACTTTTTTTTTTTTTGCCGTGCACCACATGATGAAATCAATGTTGTCATACAAAAGTACATCTCATCCCACAAAAGAAAAAGCCCTCGTATAGCTATGTGGAGGGAGAAGTAAAAAAGTTGTGGCCTACAAAGAAGGGGGAAGAAAAAAAATTGCAATGGCCAGGCCATAAAGGGGTTAATGGCACGTTACCTGCCAAGTATATGATTCTCATAAAAGCTTGAGACCCTTACTAAATGCTGCTTACATGTAAGGAGATGAGGCCAATACAATCTTACTGTTTCTCGGGGAGATTTCAGATATGAGGTCTCCCTGATCCACACATGTAAAAAGCGTGATCGTCCAAGACAAAGCGGCACAAATATTGTCAAAGGTGTTAGTTTACATGGATTATTCTGCCCCACATAAAGGGGCATGTTCCATACCAGTTGTAATTGTCTTTTTTTATTTTACCAACAGAATCAGATTAGCGAGAAAAGACACAAATTTATGAAAAGAAACGAAGATAAATCCATAGAAGTGTCTACCAATCTTCTCAAGAACCTCAGCCTGACCATGCAGAACGGGCTCATGCAGGGACGTTACACCCGACCGGGAGGACACGAGCTTTTCTTGGTGGATAAAGAGATCTTCCTGGAAAGATATCACAGAATGCCTGGAAAGGGAGTAAAGGTAATTCTTTATAATGTTAAGATGGGTCAGATTTTCATTATTTTTATGTTCCAATTCCTCACAACCAGAGATGAGCAAATCCCTTAGATGTAAATTAAACTTGAGTTGAATTGTAGAAAATGTTCTTATTCTAGCAAAGTCAAGCAATTTTTCCATTTGATTCACATGAATCACCAAAAAATAAATTAAAAAGTCCATCGTTCTACACAAAGAGCCATTGGCCAGAGAATACTCGCGCAACCTCAAATTTATATATGAGATAGCCAAGATGATTGTCTATAAAATGATGGCAGTCTCCCTTTCGAAGCTGTAGTGGATGGTGAGATATGGACCCTGAAAGTCAAAAGTTCAACCCATTGTTACCCTTTTGCTTGTCTGTGTAAAAGCCGAGGCAGGGAATACAGCCACCAGTCTGTAATGAGTCTGGATAGCGATGTCACAGCTCAGCAATAGAGATAAGGAGAGAAAAGGCATAAAACACTGAATAAACTTTACAGATAGTGTGTGTGTGACAGCACAGAAGTGAAATTAGCTCCGGCTATCTTCAAAGAATATCGTCTCTGAAACACAAGACCGTATAATAACACCTGGCTGCAATCGACTTTTGTTGAGAACGTTACTGTGACCAGCTGTGGTCCATGTAATCAATGAGAGCTTCCATACAGCCAAAGGCACATAAGGAAACTATGAATCGGTCGCCACTAGCCTTTTTGGCTTTAACCCAATAACCCCTTAAAGGACCTATATACAGTCATGGCCGAAAGTGTTGGCACCCTTGAAATTGTTTCAGAAAATACAGTTTTGCTCCTAGAAAATCATTGCAATTAGGCATGCTTTGTTATACACATGTTTATTTCCTTTGTGTGTATTGGAACAACACAAACAGCGGAGTAAAAAAAGGCAAATTGGACAAACTTCCATACAAAAATGAGCAAAATTGTTGGCACCTTTCCCAAATTGTGGGTAACTTGTGGAAACTTTGTTTCAATCATGTGATGCTCGTTCAAACTCACCTATGGCAAGTACCAGGTGTGGGCAATATGAAAATCACACATTAAGCCAGATTAAAAGGGGAGAAATTGCCTCAATCTTTGCATTGTGTGTCTCTGTGCCACAATAAGCATGGAGAACAGAAACGGGAGACGAGAACGGTCTGAGTACTTGAGAACCAAAATTGTTAAAAAAAAAAAAAAAAATCAACAGTCTTAGGTGGTGGTCTTAGGCAGGAAAGTGTTGCTATGTTGCTACCTTTAACTTTCATGAAAGGGATTGTCCGTGCTTCCCATCACAGAGCCATAATGTAAGTAGATAAAATTTTACTCTGCCTACCACTAGGGGGCGATCACTTCTTTGTAAGCGTTACAGTTCCCATTTCACTGGTCCCGTTGAAGTTTATGGCTCGGGTTACTAAAATCAGGGGTGAGGGTGACTTTATGCGGTAACCTTTTATGATTTTCTTCTCCTAGTCTCTTGATGTGCTGGTAAGATTCATGCATGAAAATAAGAACATTGAGGAGGCCATTCAGCAAGCAGAGGAGAAGATGGGCCAGGCAGAGAAGCGGCTAGCAGGTAGATGGATAGAAGCCCTAAACCTAAGAATGAATGATAAAATTGGAGAAGAAATCTGGCTATAGAACAAAGTCATCCCTGTTTAGTAGTCTGTATTTTCTGTATAACCCTGAGCGGTCAGTCATGGAGAAATTCTGCAGACAACAAGGTTGGGTTTTCTTCCTGAACAGTTCCATCTTCAGTGAAACCCTGCAACCAGCACCAATTTCAGCCGGATGGGCATTTTAGGAGCTCATCCAGCTGAAATTTATTGCAGCACAGATACTCGCCAGCTTCCTGCACTGCAATACATGCCACTAGCCAATCAGAGGTTGGCTTTTTTTTCTTTCTTTTTTTTTAATATATAAATGTATTGGAAAGGGCCCAAGATGAGGGGATATTTATTATTGAAAGGACCCAGGATGGGAGGACATTATACCTGGAAGGGGCCCAGGATGGGAGGACATTATTGCATGGGGTGGCAAACATGTATGCCATTAAAGGATCTAGAATGATACAAGTGCCCATACATCTGACCAACATGCAGGTAGGGGCCCAGGTCTACACTTTGTTCTGGGGCCCATCAGACTCTAGTTACGCCACTGGATGATAGATGAGTTCAGCTGATGTCTATTTCTGAGAACAACTAACAGAATTATGAAGCAGATGTGGATATGAATGAATGTGGTAACAGGTACGCAGATGCAACAGCTCAGAATGAGGAGACAATGGTACTTTAAACCATCAACTATTTATTTGAGTAACACAATTAAAGGGACGCCTTTGGTACAATATCGGGTTATAATGCAGACTGTGAAAAATGAAACAAGTTATGGTATAAGGAGAATAAAGTAATTCAGATAAACAGAATATTGACACTATCGTTCTACTGTTACCATTAAATAACTGTTAACATCGGTGAGGTCTTAGTCTTAATACCCTAGCCAAAAGGGTGTCACTGTCACTACTGGGCCCATCAGTCATCACTCTTTAGGCAACGCACAACATCACATTGGCCCTAACTGGGGTGGACGATACTACCCACTAGGTCACAAGTCCCAGATTTGTGAGTTACTCTGGCCACCTTCGTTCCCTGAAGTGCAGCCCCAGTCCCCACTTTAAACCAAGTGACAACTCACACAAACATCCCTTGATTGCTACCTAGTCGTGTGTCTCTTTCTCTTCCTCTCTCTCGGGTATTCACTCGGATCTGGTCTTTCATCATGACTACTATAAGCCAACTGTATTGCTCACACGTCATGCTTTTACAGGTCCAGGTGCCAACTCCTCCCCTTTTCGGCCCTCCCAGGCCTTTAATAATTATTAGCTGCACCACAGCTATCACCTGATCTGGTGACTCCTCCAATCTCTTCCACCAAGGGAACATGTACTTCACTCTTAAGTTCCTGCCAATGTAATTCTTTCTGCTTTTCCTTTCTCTATCATCTTTGACCATCAGATAGCGATGTTCGCTTGCAGATACTGTGGGACATTAACTGTGCATCTTCTCACTTGTTTATCTAATTAAAAATTAATCACAATATATAATTCTAAATCTAACAAAACAGCAAAGCAAAATTACTCAATTTTTTTGTAAATTTGATCTGAATCTTTCTCATTTCATCACAACCTCCAGAATCCCATCAGCAGACCATGTTGGCACAATGGCAGAAGGAATTGGTGGAGCGGAGACACAGAGACCTGCAGAAGTCCGTGGACCAGCAAAGGACAAATCACCAGCAGCTCATAAACTCCCTGACCAACATGGCAGAGCAAAACAAACGTCAGATGATCCGAGAAAACCAGACACTGATCACTCAGAGGCTCCAGGTACAAATGCCAATACCCCGCATCAGGACTGACCCACCAGGGCCCCGTCATGGGTCGCCGTGTACAGGACTTGGTGTCAATAAAGCGTCAGCCAAAAACTCCTAAGTGGGGGTTCTTGAGTGTTTTGAGGACTTTCCCAGGAATACATGGACTGGAATTTTGCTTTCTAAACATTGAGAAGTATCAGA
>VIAB01020901.1:27580-38361 GCA_009801035.1 Oophaga pumilio | reverse complement strand
GGGATCGCTGGTGTGTCGCTATGTGAGACGGGGCCCTTAGACAGTTGTATATATTATGGAGTCAGAAGAGTCTGCCATGTCAGTGAACATTAGTTTAGACTATTTTAGAAGTATTTATGAAAAAGAAACTAACATCGTTAAGTTCTGTAGCCTGAAGTTATAAAGTTAGCTAAATTATAGATGCAGCTTTGAGAGATATAATAGGTTTTAACAAGTACATGATAAACAGTGCTATGATTTTGACAAGTTAGTCAACTTTATGTAGATTTTTTTTCTATGGAAGATAAAGCAGTACATGATGTTCAAAGCTGAATATATGCTTAAAATTCCAAGTAAATCAGGGTCCAATGTTATGTTATGGTATAATTATTCTGGCAGGCTGAAACAAGTTCCACAGAGAACACTGTAATTGATCTAACCCCTGTTAAATAAATACTGCTGTACATTATTATTATCATATGTGAAGTGAGTGCAAATACTCAGCAATGAAACCCACAACTCATGGTCCAGATTAGTATATTTGTCCTAAAATTTTGTAAACTGCTATAACCTTGTACTTAAAACAGGATGGAGTGATTTATACCGCGCACCACAAAGTTACAGACATTCAACTTTTTTTGTGAACTGAAAATGGTCAGAGAAGAAGACGTTACTCTATAGATACAAGACTTCCTCATGAAAGAAAAGATAACAAAGGAATGCTTAATAGTGGCAGGGTGTCTAATATACTGTAATTAGGTAAAGTTACAATATAAGAACAGGTAAAAGTAATATCTCTGCGACCGAGGAGCCGGACCTGAGTAGTGATATGTGGACAGTCAGAAAATTACTGAAAAACAAAAGAGCAAAAAGAAGCCGACCATATAGTCCAAGGTATTATGGTGAGAAAATACAATTTATTAAGTTAAACAGGTAAATCATTCTGGCACTTCTTCCACCCAGTCCTACTGTTTTTACTCTCCTGGGTGCGCGTCCTTGTTTTTATGTAATTTTAGCTTAAGGTACTGCCACACTAAACGCTCCCGCTAGCGATCTCGTTAGCGTCGCATACTAATGAGATCGCTAGCGGGATCGTTTTAATATCGCTAGTGTGGGACCACACTTAGCGATGTCGCTAGGACGCTATCGCCGCTAGCGATTTTCTTAGCGATTTAGCGGTACAAAAGTACCGCTAAATCGCTTAGAAAAGGTGCCACACAGCGATTAGATACTTACCCAGCGGGAGCGCCGACGAGAAAAAAGGGTCCGGATCGTTTCCAGCGACGAGCGAGATCACAGCAGGAAGCTCGTCGCCGGAAGCTGCCGCACACAGCAACATCGCTAACGGGATCGCTAAATAGTGACGTTTTTTAGCGATCCCGTTAGCGATGTTGCTTAGTGTGGCATACCCTTTACTCTAATCATTGATGTTTCTTCTGTTATTTTACCTGTTTAACTTAATAAATTGTATTTTGACACCATAATACCTCTGACTATATGGTTGGCTTCTTTTTGCTCTTTTGTTTTATAAGTCCTCCTCGGTAAAATGATTTAAAGCGGTTGTCCACTATTTAATAGCACCTTTTGAATGCAGCCGGTGAGCTAAATAAAATAAGAATAAAAGAATTGGATCAACAGAGATAAAATTCCAAGTAAAAAAATCTTGATGACCTCAACAGATTGTTTAAATCCACATCTAGCTCCTACATTTTTCTGGTGGCTGTAGCACCCTTAGTTATGACACCATGACTATGGGTGCTACACACTCTAAGGGTATGTTTCCACGGTCAGGAAACAGTCCGGATTTGCTGCGTGTTTGACGCTGTGCGTTGGCGCAGCGTCAAACACGCAGCGTCCAGATGTTACAGCATAGTGGAGGGGATTTCAAGAAATCCCGTCTCCACTATGCTTCAAAACACGCAGGCGGAAGACCTGCGTTTCCGGACATGCGGCGCGTCTTTTTAGACCGCAGCATGTCCTATTCCCTTGCGGAGATGCTGCGCCGCCGCAAGGGAAATAACACAGGGCTATGTAGCCCTGCGGTCATTCCGCATGTGTTCCGGATGTGTTCCATGAACACATCCGGAATGACCGCGCGTTCAAAAGGGGGCGGGGCTTTGGGCGGAGCGGACTTTCCGCTCCGTCCAAAGCGCTGTGTTTCCTGAGCGTGGAAACACAGCCTAAAAACGCGTCTTCACTTGTTTTCCATGCATAGCAGTGCCGTTGTTCCTACACCATATCACCCTTTGAATTATAGTTATCACCCGAGTTCTGGGCAAAAATCAAAAGTTCTGATTAAAAACAGTAATAATTATAATTATAGATAGATGAATGTTTTTATTTAAAACAATTAGATTTTTTGGAAAATCGATTTGCTATGAAAAGCAAGTACTTCAATTGCCCTGAAAACACGTTTGTAACTCTCTGAGGTCTCCTGGGACTGTAGTCAAACCCTCCAAAACTCTTTCATGCAATCAGTCTTATTAACTTCAAAGTAACCTCCACATATATGGCTGTAGGTAAACAGATGGTAACCATTCTTCAGTAGTTTATTACGTTCTTTCCCTATGGCTAAGCTTTGAGCGGTGATGTCTTCTCACTATCCAGATTCCCGACAAGATGGATGCTGCATTTCCTGCTTCTGTTCATACATATCCTATAATAGAACCTCCTGATTTGCTCTGTTATTCCATGTGATATGTTACCTACAAGGCTTTATAGATAATGCATCCCAGCTGCAATGTGGCCTCTCCTACAATGTGGAGAATGATGGCTGCCAATTTAGACAATTTGGCTGAAGTAAATCATAAACTGCTTGAATTTGCCAGATTCAGCGAATTCCCAAAAATTCTAAACAAAATCGATTTGCATTAAATCAGTTTGCTCATCTCTAATCATAGTAATAATGTCAGTTCAGGATATTCAGAATCTGGTTTAGGAAACTTCATAGAAACAAAACAGATTGCAGTTTGATGGCCAGAAGGTTAGAGGGTGAGTGACATACCCAGACTAATGGAAGTGACTTCCCTCACCATGTGTTTCACTCTAATAAAAGACACTGGTAAAGTCAGAATATGGCCACTATTTTGGCTGTGAAGTAATTAATGTTTATGGATGTGCTGGAAGAACTGAGAGCTGGGAGCATAGAGGATAAGTAGAGAGTTCAGTCTGGGATTTGAATTAAGTTAGGTGTCTTTTTTATAAACCATGCCCTTCCAAAAAAAATACTCCTATTTTTTCTGTGACCCTCATGTATCACCCTGTGAAAATATCTTCCAGTCAACATCTCTACCAATGGGATCTGCATCCATCTTCAGAACAGAGCCCTGTCATGCACTGCTGTCAATGGAAAGGAATTACCATAAAAATGAATGCATCACTGTGATTGGCTGGCCGTGTGACTTCATTAGGAGTTATAAAAGAACAGGCGCCACCTGGCTCGGCACATTCACGCCATCGCACAGCTCTGTAACAATTCGCATTGGAGAGAGAGAGTGCTTGGTCAGGCATGTGTGTGCACAGTATAACGAATCAGAGGCTTGTAGTGTTGATACTGGTGCTGAGGCTGAACCTTCTAAGTGCTAATCATTTGCTTTGCTGTTTGTATCACATACATTCTGCATTTAGTCTAAGGAGGGAGAGAGTTGCTGGAGCAGAGACAGTGGCAGAATACAGTTTGTAGACAGGCGGTCGCTTGCAAAATATATTGCTGTTGCATTTTTTTCTTTGTGAAAAAATCTAATATATTCTGTGATCCATCGAGTATTACGTTCTTTGTGGTATATTTTGGTGTTAAATAATACTCAAAAAAGTGTTGACTTTTGTCTGGATTAAATTACTCACCCATAAAGTATTCTGTGCTCTGGGACACATTTTTGTGATATCTAACTCTCCAAAAATGTGTTAAAAGTTTTTATTGGGTTAAATTTCTCAGCTATAAAGTATTCTGTGGTCTGGGGTACATTTTTGTGATATATAACACTCTAAAAAAGAGTAAAAAAATAGCTGGGTTAAATTTCTCAGCCATGCAGTATTCTATGGTGTGAGGTGAATTTATGTGACAGCTAACAATACAAAAAAGCATTTAAAATTGTTCTGGGTTTAATTACTCACCCATACAGTATTCTGTGCTGTGGGGTATATTTCTGTGATATCTAACATTTCCAAAAGGCATTTAAAAATTGTTTTGGATTAAATTACTCACTCATACAGTATTCCATGGTCTGGGGTACATTACTGTGATATATATCACTCCAAAAAGCTTTAATAAATTTTGATGTGTTAAATTTCTCAGCCATACAGTTTTCAGTGCTATGGGGTATATTTTTGTGATATCTAACACTACAAAAAAGTGTTTAAAATTGTTTCTGGGTTTACTTACTTACTCATTCACTATTCTATAGTGTGGGGTACATTTCTATGATATCTAACATAGGTAGTGTTTGTATATATCTACAATTTGTATTTTTACTATATTCTATACTATTCCTTGTCGGTCTACAAGTAGTTATATAACACAGCAGGTGGTCCTCCATTTTATCTCTCTGTTGAATTTTATATGACATTTTAATTGTTTAATCTTTAATAAAGTTTAAGAAAAAATTTTTTAGACTGTGTACACCTTTTTTTCTTTGGATGGTATTGAATTTTCAAGTCTTGCCAGAGATTCTCAATTCTCCCAGTTAAATGTTAGGTAGATGTTTACTGAACACTCATTTTGGCAACAGCTATGCGTCCTGACTCCCTTCCAACCATACACATGCATGTTTGGCAGGGAAAAGTGAGCATTTGTTATTAACAGACAGAGGAAAAAGGTGACCATACATATTAGATTAGCATTAGCCAAACCCATAGATCAGCTAATATGTTTGGAGGTCCAGCAATAAGGATAATATATTTTGAATTTCAGCATTTTTGATTCTTTGTTCTCAAGATAAATTAGCCGTAGTTAGAGGAGTCTGGAAGTGAGTTTTTCCACCCTCTCCGTATTGAGAACATATGTTTATTTAAACATTGGGATGGGACAACAATTAGCATTTATGATCACCTTAAAGTGAACTTGTTACACTGTATATACAGTCCATTCTATGGAAAGATTGGATTAGAGAATGAGAAATTGAGAAGAATATTCTGGTTTGTTGAGAAAGATTCAGTATAACTTGTATTCTATTCATTGAAATCTTGGGCTTTGTATGCATCCAATAGGCGGTCTTACAGCTATCTCATGCACAGTCATACAATGAAGAAGGTCAGTCACTGAATAAGACCACCCACTGGATAAGCACACAAACACCAAGGATTTCAATGAGTAAAATGTAAAAGTTCTACAAAAAACACATATTTCTCTGATCAGCTCCTCCTGCTCTATGATATCCTGCCTACAGATCAGATACAATTTTCAACATGACAGGTTCTCTTTAAGTCACTATCATGCACCTTTGAATTAGATAAGTTAAAATCCAATATATCTTATCCTTTCTTTCCCTAACGGCAGTTGAAGTCTAGTGACTCTCCATACATATTAAATGGGCTATCAGTACCACGGATTTCAGGTTCCTCCAATGTTCATCAGAAGATATTAGACAATATTGATGTAAACACACTTGAATTTTATATATAACATTTACAATAGAATTAACCTGTATTTATTTTTTCACCCACCACTAATCTTACTGCTGTGATGGTTGTTTTTCCAGAGAGGAGGCTGGGATTACAGACTTTGTAACCCCCTTACAGCAAATCAAGTCATAGGTATTACTGCAACGTCAAAAGTAGCAGATGAAAATGTGCCACCGATAATCACCAACTGCCATATGAACAGTAATACTAATAATTACCCAAACCCTATGGTGATCTATGCATCGATAAGCCAAGGACTGCTGCCAGTGACAGGAGCCAAAGTAACTGCTATGATTGAATCAGAGAGTGGAAACTTAGTGATTACAGAGCTTTTGGACAATGGAGCAGGTAAGAAATTTGTGTGTAAATGATCCTAGAACCCACAGAACTCTCTGTGACTGCTCTCATACAGAATTTCACAGAAGAAATGTCCCTTATTGTAATAAATATTATATTACTCAGATGCCTATGTTGGAGCCACATAAAATCTGTATTGTCTGTTTAAATGTTAGTAATGTGGTTTATGGAAATTGTCAGCTGGAATCAATTAATGTAGAGGACTCCCAAATAAACTCTCAATATGCAAATGATGTACTATCAGCAGGGAGAAGTAAACTAAAGATATGTAAAACTTAGCTTTAAATAATATTATTACAATAAATTACCAACAGTTGAGGAATATATTTAGAATTGAGAGTCCTCAGTGGTTGATACCTTTTAATGGCTAACTGAAAAGATGGTAACAAATTGCAAGCTTTCGAGACTACTCAGGTCTCTTTATCAGGCAAAGACTGTTGAACAGTCAACTGTTCAACAGTTGAGGGACAATTGATGTTGACCAAACTAGACATACAGTGGGGAGGAAAAAGTATTTGATACACTGCCGATTTTGCAAGTTTTCCAACCTACAAGGAATGGAGAGGTCTGTAATTTTTATCGTAGGTACACTTCAACTGTGAGAGACAGAATCTAAAAAGAAATCCAGAAAATCACATTGCCAGGAAAATGTCAATTGTCTTTGCAGGCTGCGCTATATGAAATGATGTAGTGGAGCCTCCTTTCTCAGGAGACCAGTTAGTGGCATGGGAGATACTTGTAGAATTTTATATTATGTGTGTATAACATTTATTACCATACACTACCTATGCCTTCAGCTGTACAACAGAACTGTCATTAAAATGCTTCTCCTGCTGACTCTGTCCCAGTCTACACAGCAAAGATGTCAATCTTAACAATCATATTTTTAAAAAGTGCACTATTAGGCCACGTTCACACATTCAGCTTTTGGTCAGTATTTTATATCATTATTTGTAAGCCAAAACCAGGAGAGGGTGTTAAATACAGAAGTGCTGATGTGTTTCTATTATACTTTTCCTCTGATCGTTTCACTCCTGATTTTGGCTTACAAATACAAAGGTAAAATACTGACCAAATACTGAACGTGCAAACGTGGCCTTAATGTTGTTTACTTGCATTCTTCAATTAATTACAATTCTGTAGAATCATTTCTTAAAACATTATGGTGGGCCGATCCCTTGTTATTCCACTTGGAAATATATGAATAAATTAACACAAGGGCGTTACGATTTCCTTTGGCCAAGAGGCATGCCCCTAAATACTCAGATACTGTCCAGTCTGTGCTGACATTGTCAGAGTGTGTAAGCTTTGTTTTCCTATATTTTTACCAAACCCTTTCCCAACATTGTATGTACTGGTATGTCCATGTGTATGACGCAGGCCAAGGAGCTGAGTCTGCACAGATGCTGGCTGTGATCCATACAAAAAATACAGCAAAAAGGCAGAGATGCTCACCTGCCCAGGCCTTCAAACAAATGCACTATCAGGATGCAGTGGACCCACGTCTTTAAGATGACGGCAACACAGGTGCAAGAATACCGATGAGACAACCACTCACAATATACCAATCCATGGAGGGGGCGGCTGCTTGGTATATTGATGCACAATGAAGACTTGTATGCAGCGCTGTTCACACTATGGCAATGTACAGCATCCAGTTAAACAGCCTAGTATTTACACCCTTCTATTAGATCAGGCGACCTACCCAGCGCTATTAAAATGCATCCCATGTGAACAGACACATGTGATCCATACCCAGCATCTGCCTCTAACAGCACTGAGCTCTGTCTGCTGTTGTCAAACCCTCAGATTCTGCTGGTAATCTCTGAGCGTGGCAATTAAAGCACAGTGTGAGAGAGCGCTTTTCCATACACCAAGTGCCCCCACACATGAATGATCTCAGAATGTTTTATTGTTGGCATGACAAAGGACTTATGCTAGTGATCATCTTTTCTTCTTTAGACAATCATTCTTCCAGATGTCCCAAACAATTTGAAGGAGACTTCATCATAAAAAATAGCTTTGCAGGAAGTACAGTGATCGGACTGCTGGGAAGATGGGGTAAAGTTATATTCTCTGATGAAGCCAATTTCATATTGTTTGGTAGATCTACAAGAACATCTGATTAAATACTCAATGTGTGCACGTGGCCTTAGAGTTACACTGTCTCATAAGAATGAGCTTATTAACAGATTCTCAATTATCTCATTCTGCAGCCAGCAAAAGACAATACAGCACAAATGCTATGGAAAAAGAATGGTACACAAATTTTAATAAAAACCAAATGCAAAAATTATTTTTATCAAAAAATTACATGAAATTAATTCTTTGACTTCTGACATTTTTGTGATTTTTAAGGTGTTGACTTAGCAGCAAATGATGGAATCTACTCTAGATACTTCACCTCCTTTACCGAAAATGGAAGACATAGTTTAAAAGTGCGAGTTATTGGTGAAGATAACAAAAGTCGACTAACGTTACCAAGGAGTCGTGTTCTTTATATACCTGGCTACATTAACAACGGTAATAATCAAGTTTAAATAGGACATTTTAAAAACAAGCATTGTATTATTGCTCACTTGATCACTCGTGAAAGCACAACTGTACTCCTACTGCCACTGTGGAGATCAAAGAAGTCTCTGAATCTGACAGAAAGGGTATGTCACTTGCTAAAACTATCTTGCAAAAATCCTTGAGAACCCCTGATTGTGCTATTCTTTTTGTTTCACGCTGTGTCATTCCATTTCAGAGATATTCACATTTGTTGCTTTTGAAGCGCAGTATGTGAAATCTCTGCTTTGCAAAAAACTGGACTTTTTTTCATAGTCTTATCTGGTGGCACTTTCACCCCTCCTAGATGCTGCCAGTCACAGCACGGCAGCACTTCAGACTACTAGACTACTAGCTCTGCTCCAGATCTGTGATTGGCAGCATAAAGGATAAAGGGGTGAAAGCACACACCCCTAGATAAGACTTTGAAGAAACCCTAGTTCATCTGCAAGCAGAGATTTCACATACTGTACTTCAAAAGTAGCAAATTTCAAAATTTCTGCAATGGAATGGTGCAGCATGAAATGGAAAAGAGCACCGGAATCAGGGGTGCTCAAGGATTTTTGCCTTGAGAAAGCAGTATGTGACACGCGCATTGAGTAGTTGTGGTGGGTGAGCAAGACTTTAGATACTAAATAGCACATGTCACTTTATGACTTATGTATTTCCATTACCTTCATTGCTTTACTCTGCATTTTCTAGAGCTGGAAAAAATTTGCATTAAAATGCCAAAAGTCACATATATTTTGTCAAAGCTTCGAGTTGTGGAACTTTTTCAAAGCTGGTACGCCACTTTTCCAGCCTAAAAGCTTTGATGAATCGGGGCCTATAACTTTACAATTATACATTTACAGAGACATTTGAGATCTCTGATAAGTCCTTTTTGGTTCGATTTTTGGCATTCTTAGCTCTGCGGTATTTACAGACTTCTTTTCAGTCTAAATTCTCTGCAGATGAGTGTTTTTGTTTGATTTTTTTCTCTATATCTTATTTATTACATATGTAATTAAATCGAATCTATACCTTTTCATTAACAGACATATCTTCATTTATCTTTCAGACAAGGTCATTTTAAATCCACCCAGACCCACCATTAGTGATGATGACCTGCAGGTTCATTTTGGAGCATTTAGCAGGACAGCATCTGGTGGTTCTTTCATTGTGTCCAATGTCCCTTCAGGGGTACAACCAGATATTCACAAACCTGAGAAAATTTCTGACTTGGAAGCAAGACTAGTACAATTCAGGACTGTGTTGTCTTGGACGGCAACTGGAGATGATCTGGATCAAGGACAAGGTAAAATAACAGACATTAGACTATGAATAAAACATAAATATTGCTATGTTCACATTTTGCATGAAGCACTATTTTGTTTCCAAACTTCGGACCCCAAAAAGACCGTCTTATAAGTTAAAGTTGTCTGCGGTATGGCGGATCCAGCAAAGTGTTGTGATGTCTGTTCTCTTATACAGTATATACAGAGGGATAAGCCAGTATTTAGTGATTCCTCGCTGCACGTGTTTGTACAAACATTTACACACACATTTACTACTTACATATACACAAACTAACTAAACAAGAGCATACATACACATATATGTACTATATATGCACTCACTATATAGAGTTACATGCATTTGAAAGATTGGCAGAACCTCACGGCTCTTGGTTTTGGATGCACATTACGGTTCTACTTTAGAAAGTAGAATTTCCACTTCATTTTGTGCTGCCCCATCCAATTTTTACTAAAAGTACTTTATTTCTGTATGCCGGCTATTGACAATTCTTTACTTATTGACCTATTTTTCCTGATTTGAGTGAAGTTGAGAATTGCTTTTTATGCAACTTTTTACCTCTTGTTAATGTGATTGTTTGCCTATGTAAATTGTTTTCTCTCTTGCTTTTACTTGTGTTGTATTCAGTGTATAAAAGGTTTAATGTTAGATTTTACCATTAGGTGGCTCTTTCATGGCAGAGACCAAATGAATGGGGATATGAGAGCTGTTAGCAGGAAGTGAGTCCCTTTGTGGCTGAAGGTTCTCGGTAACTGTCTGGGGAAGCGAAGTAGGATAGAGGTATGGAGAAATTCCCAAAGAAGAAGCCTGATAAAGAGGAACCCTTAGAGGCAGCTAATGAGAGTACTGCAGAGCAGCTCCCACACAGAAATGTAACTGTCTTACCTAATTACAGTATTGTAAATTGAAACTAGTCAGTCCCAATAGGGCTCCCAACTATCTGTGACGCTTCCCACGGCTGCGGGGCGTCGGGACATGGC
>VIAB01020901.1:7041-21238 GCA_009801035.1 Oophaga pumilio | reverse complement strand
CTCCTTAATATCTATTAGGTGCGTTCCGCAGGCCCCTAACACTCTCCACTAGGCTCCAGGCTCAGACTGCAACCCCTACACCCACGATAGTTATGTAAGGAAATGGACATACTGCCCACTTTCCCCCTTGAAGACACGTGGATGGTTGTTTTATGCCATATGTTAATTTTATTAATGTTGTGTGTTGCCCAATGATAGGGAGCACTAGAGTTAAAGCTTGGGACTTCCCCCGAGTGGGAGTGGCTAAGGTGAAGGGACAGAGACAGTTTCCTGTCAGGACATCAAATAGGGCACAGTGTGCATCTGAAGCAGGCCTAAGGTCTGGACAGTAAGCAATGCCACATGACGTGGGTGTCTCGAAGTGAGGAGAAACCAAGACGGTGGTTAGAGTGAACCAGAGTAAAGAGAAACAGAAAACCGACAAGAGGACATAGCGATCAAATGGAGACGAGTCCTGGGAGAGGACGCCAAGCAGTATGGCACATAGTTTATAACTCAGAGAGATAGTGGGCCAAGACGGTACAGAGTACTTGAGACGAAGAGAGTTCCCGGGTGGCAGTTCCAAGGCGTCACTATTGGAGGAGCTAAGTACGAGACCTGCCATATTAGCAGCATAATTACCTTGAGGAGAAAGAAGACACAGAACTGTGGGATGAGAATAGGACTCTTGCTAACTGGACTGTAGTACTTACCTGAGTTGTGGTGAAGGAAAGTGAAACAGTTGAGATAGAAAACAAATGATTAACAAAAAAAGAATTGAGGTTGTGAAAAATGCTCCATATTGTGAATTAAAAGTTAATAAAATTGTGTACCCACTACCTACTGTTCATAATTCACACAAAGTTATCGTTAAGTAAAAAAGTTTATTTTTACTTGGTGGTCTCCCTCATTAAAGTCCTCAAGGTCTGGACCTGGCCAACCAAAGTTATCTATATGATAATATTGTTAAAGTGTTACTGAGATGTATTCCAATACTTTATCAGAAAGCAACTCTCAGCCAAATATTAGAATCAGGATTTAGATACTTTTGTCGAAAATCCCTTTAAGCTTCCAAACACCCCTAGTGATCCCTGTAGGCAATTATAATTGTAGCTCTGCTCCAGAAAAATGGAACACTAACCACTATAGGAGGAGTACTGTACAACCATTGTCTGAGCACCAACCACTATAGGAGGAGCTCAAACCACTATGGGAGGAGCACAAACCACTATAGGAGGAGCACCAACCGCTATAGGAGGAACACCAACCACTATTGGAGGAACACCAACCACTATAGCAGGAGCAGCAATCACTATAGCAGGAGCACCAACCACTATAGGAGGAGCACAAACTACTATAAGAGGAGCACAAACCACTATAGGAGGAGCATCATCCACTATAGGAGGAGCACCAACCACTATAGAAGGAGCACCAACCACGATAGGATGAACACCAACCACTATAGTAGGAGCAGCAACCACTATAGCAGGAGCACCAACCACTATAGGAGGAGCACAAACCACTATGGGAGGAGCACCAACCACTATAGGAGGAGCACAAACCACTATAGGAGGAGCATCATCCACTGTAGGAGGAGTACCAACCACTATAGGAGGAGCACCAACCACGATAGGATGAACACCAACCACTATAGCAGGAGCATTAACCACTATAGGAGGAGCACCAACCACTATAGCAGGAGCACAAACCACTATAGAAGCGCAAACCACTATAGAAGGAGCACCAACCACCATAGGAGGAGCACAAACCACTATAGGAGGAGATCCAACCACTATAAGAGGAGCACCAACCACTATAGCAGGAGCATCAACCACTATAAGAGAAGCACAAACTACTATAACAGAAGCACCAACCACTATAGCAGGAGCACAAACCACTATAGGAGGAGCACCAACCACTATAGCAGGAGCACAAACCACTATAGAAGCGCGAACCACTATAGAAGGAGCACCAACCACCATAGGAGGAGCACCAACCACTATAGGAGGAGCACAAACCACTATAGGAGGAGATCCAACCACTATAAGAGGAGCACCAACCACTATAGCAGGAGCATCAACCACTATAAGAGAAGCACAAACTACTATAACAGAAGCACCAACCACTATAGCAGGAGCACAAACCACTATAGGAGAAGCACCAACCATTATAGAAGGAGCACCAACCACTATAGGAGGAGCACCAACCACTATAGGAGGAGCACAAACCACTAAAAGAGGAGTATTAACCACTATAGGAGGAGCACAAACCACTATAGGAGGAGCACCAACCACTACAGCAGGAACAACAACCACTACAGCAGGAGCATCTATTAATACAAGGTGGTCATTCACTTAACACCACCACAACTTAAATAGCAATTCTGCTAAAGCAACTAAATGAGCAACTAAGAGAATAATGTGGTAGTGTCATTGTGTCAAAGAATTGTGATCTTTGCTCCTGGGGTTGTATACAGTACACATACACCTAGTATTGAAAATGACCTAACTATATCTACTGTATGGACATTTTACTCCAGACGCTCATCTGGTAATACGTTGGACCTTTGACCTTCAGAACCACAGCAATTCATTGTGGCATAGAGTTCACTAAGTGTTGAAATCATTTCTCAGGGATATTGGCCCATGTGTACAGAACAATTTCAGATGGTAGGTGGAGGTGCTGATATGCCCAGAACAGTTTGTTATACTTTATTCCAGAGATCAGATGTGAAGATCAGGAAAGCAAGGAAAACCCATTCTTGTGTGTCTGGAGCCAGATAGCAGTGGCACTTGAACTGGTCTTCTGCTGTTATTGCTCCATCCTGTTAAGTATCGACAAGTTGTGTTTAGACACTTTATTCAGATCAAAAGCAATTGGTTACAATTAGTTTCACTGTGCTCCTGCAAATTAGTACTGTTCTTGATATCCTCCTCTGACCTCTCCTAGATTTGTATGTGTGTGCTTTGTACAAGAGACTTCAGAGGTAGCAGATGTTACATGTACGTGTGAGCTTTGTACAAGGGAGTACAGAGGTATCAGATGTGAAATGAAAGTGAGTGTTTTGTATAAGGGGTATAGGGGTAGCAGATGTGACCTTGCAGTGTATTATGGGCCTTGCTCTGTGTGATCTTTGTTGATCTACCGCTACTTGGATTAGTAATAATGATGATCTTAAGTTTCCTCTGTTTGTACATAATCTTCAAGTCTGATGAGCACCAACAACTATTTTAAGGTTCTCATAAATTTCCTTTATTAGTGCCCTAATATAATTCCTCAAACGTGTGTGGAAAATGTTCATTTAGGAGGGCAGTGGCTTTCTCCTTGCAAATCTGCCATGCACACCATTATTGTTCAGTGTTCTGCTGATGGTGGACTCATGAACATTAACATTTATTAGCTAATATGAGAGAGGCCTTTAGTTGCTTAGAGTTTACATTGGTGCCATCTTTTATTCACAACAGAACATAAATCACATATCAAAAGGTTAGACATTTTTCCATTAATTTTAAAAAATTAACTCAACAGCTGGAGGGTCAATTCAATTCAGTCACATGACTGCATCTAAAAAGAGCATGTTAGAGAGGCAGAGTCTCTCAGAAGCAAAGGTTGTCAGGAGTTCACCAATTTGTGAACAACTGTTTCTAAAAGTTCTGGAAACATTTCAGAAATATGCTCCTCAACATAAAATTGCAGAGATTTTGAATATCGCACCATCTAAAGTAATATTGTCAAACAATTAATTGATTCTGAAGAATTCCCATGTGCACAGAGGACAAGATTGAAGATGAATTTTCGATACTCGTGATTTCAGGAATACTTCCAGGAATCATTGTCTGTGAAAATACTTCACTTTGCAATTCACAAATTCAAGTTAAAGCTCCATCATGCAAAGATGAAGCCATATATCAACACAATCTAGAAGCGTTGTCGTCTTCTCTGGGCCAAAGCTCATTTAAAATAGACTAAGGCAATATGGAAAACTGTTCTCTGATCATATGAATCAAAAGGTGATATTCTTTATGTAAACCAGGAATGATGCGTCCTGCAGACTCAAAAGGAGAGGGACCATTCAGCTTGCTAACAGCTCATATCAGTTCCAAAGCCTGCATCTCTGATGGTATAGGGTTGCATTAGAGCCCATGGCATAAGCAGCTTACACATCTTTAAAAACAATATGCTAAAGATTATATAGAGGTTTTAGAACAACATATGCTCCCATCCAGTCAATGTTTATTTTAAAAAAGACTTTGAGTATTTCATCAAGACAATATTAAACCACATCCAGCATCCAGCACAGCAACATGGCTTCACAGAAGAAGACTTCAGGTGATGAACTGGCTGGCTGCAGTCCAGACCTTTCACCAATGGAAAACATTTAGCGCCTTAAGAAACAAAAAATCTGGCAAAGAAATCCCAAAACTGATAAGTAGCTAGAATTCTACATCAGATAAAGATGAGAGAGCAGTACTCTCCCAAAATTACAACAATTGGCCTCCTCAGATCCCAGACCTTTATAGACTGTTGTAAAAAGAAGATGGATGGATGATAGACAAAGGTAGACATGACCCTGTCTTAACTTTTTTAGATATTTCCCTACCATCAATTTGAAACGTGTTCATTTTTTTCAATTAAATGCAAAATGTATAGCTTTCATCTTCTGATTTGTGACCTGTATTCTGTTGTAAATATAATATGGCTATAAGAATTTTCCAATACTTTTGTGTGTTTTTTACATTCTAAACAGCGTCCCAACTGTTTTTGGAATTGGGGTGTAGTTTGTGGCTACTTCCCTGCTGCTGTCATGGGTGTATCGCCACGAAGATCGTCGCGATTACACACTCTGACTTCTCACAGCTGAATTGCTGTTTCTTTGTGTTTGGTGGTGAGGGGGTTAATTTTACCTAGCTCTTTGCTAAAGACTAGGTTCAGCCTCGCCCGGCTGCTTTTGATTTGGAACTAATTAGTTTCCTTTATATACCTGCCAGTCTGCTTGTTAGATGCCGGTGAAAGCATTCATGTAGTCCAGCAGATTGGATAGGTTCTGAGAATACTTAAGCTAAGAGCTCCTAAGTTGTTTTTCCTCTTACTGCTTATAGTTTATTTCTGAGACCTTAGTTGTTCCTTCTGTGTGTAAGTGTTGTATGTAAGACTGTATTTACTTGTCTTTCTTGTGTGTCTTTTCTGTTCATTAACCGTTACCTGTTCATTCCCTTTGGTGGTAATCAGGGTCCTTCTAAGGACTAGATTACAGTTGTCAGGGATTGATAGGAGACAGGGTTTATGCTGGCGGCCTGGACCTCTGTAACTTTAACAGTACCTCCAGGTTGAGGGACTAGTCAGGACCCCAGTTTAGGGTAAGCATAGACCCAGGTCCACCTCTAGCCGGAGACAGCGTAAAACGGATTCCGGATTGACCCACTGGATATTCTGTCAGGTAATTCTATGTTATCATATATCTATGCATATATTATATAGTATGTTGTCCCTTTTGATATAGATTACTGACATCACATATATATATCTGCTATACAGCGTGACAGCTGCTTATTCATTGTATTCACATCCTAAGTCAAGACATAAACGCTCCATGTAATGGTCAAGTGAGTTTTGCTGTCTGAATAAAACACCATAAAAAAGCTGTCTATTATGAGTTTCTGGCTTGGATATTATCATGCTGCAAGGCTCCTTAAAGGTTCAGAGATTGACTCTCTCCACTTGATGGCACTTCATACTAAGCTGGCCTCCTTAAGGAGAGAAATCCCTCGGTCCCAGACATACTGTATATTATGTATAAGGAATATATGTGATGTCATAAAAATGTTGGCTCAGAGGTTACCACAGTGCTCAGATCGTGAGATGGATTCTGGCTCATGCCCAACATGTGCAGCCTATTATGCTGTCGTCATGTTTTCATGCTGTTCCTTCAGGTACGCTACTTTCCCTCAGCAGCCTAGAATGCATATTAGTGAAATAAATGGCTTTTGACAGAATTATACTGAGCCAGGCCTATTAAGCACAGCCAAGGTGTCTCCTAACCGTGCAAAGTTTGGAATAACACATAACATTTCAGAACAGACATACTGAACTCTCAGTACTTTAATAACATGTTATTTTTTTTTCAGCTTCTAAATATGAACTGAGAATGAATAGCGACCCGAAGAGAATCAGAGAGCACTTTGAAACCAGCACACTGGTGAACACTGACACTCTCATCCCGCAGCCAGCTGGATTCAAGGAAAACTTTATTTTTGCATCTGAAAATATGAATATACCAAATGGCACTGCTCTGTACTACGCAATAGTTGCTATAGACAAAGCGGGGCAGAAATCGGACAGGTCTAATATTGCACAATGTGTTTTCTATAACGTCCCTCCACCATCTCCTACCACCACTCAGCCATCTCCTATCACCTCTCTGCCATCTCCTAGCACCTCTCTGCCATCTCCTACCACTTCTCGGCCATCTCCTACCACCTCTCTGCCAACTAGACAAGAGCTGACGACTACTAAAATGCTCATCACTTCTGCAGTTAATATGCCCTCCAAGCAGCCTAATGGAAAACCAAGCGCAATAGTAATAACTGCAATCGTATGTTCTGCCACCATTGTAATTTGCATTCTTGTATGTATAGCTGTTTGCTTTGTCGCCTGCAAAAAAACTAAAGGGCGCCATTTATAGAATTAATTTGGGCTGATATCTTTGTAAAGCCATGTTTACACATGTAGGCCTTATACATCAAACCTGACTGAGTTGCCCTCAATAACCAATCACAACTTTCATTTTTCTATAGTAACCAATCACAGGGCAGCAATCATTTTTTTTTGTACCGGTATAAGATATGAGAAATGAACTCTGAATGGTTGCACAACAAGAACAGTTCTGATAGATGAGGCCTAATCTTTACATATTTAAATTTTTGTTTTTTTTTAAGGTAAAATTGATCTCAGAGATGGAGGAAGAATTGAGTTTTACTCACTGGTATTCATTCCTGTAATCATTAAAATAAAAATGAAGATTGCATGCAAAAAGAACCAATATTTATTAATATTTGCCTTAGAAGTCACTATCCTGTGTAAAAAAAATGAATTTTGTAATTTTAGTAGTTATACTGAACTTTTACCTGTAATGCATCTTCTGTTTAGTTTACTTAAAGGGATTCTCCAGGCAAATAATGTCAATGAATAAATGAATATTGGATCTTAGCAGACCCATATTTGCCACTAGGCACTGGAGGTCTGGTGCCTAGAGCGGCGGGGTGCAGGGGGTGGCGCCCAGGTCGAGATTTAAAAAAAAAATTTAAATCTCCCTTCAAACTCTTTAAGAAAACCGGCCTCTTTCTGGCGGTGGGAGGGAGTGCGCCGTAATTCCAGGGTCAGTGGATCTCCAGTCATCTCCCTGACTTAATGTGGGTCAGCGTGCACAAGCGGTATGGAGAACATGGGGGAAAAACAAAGTATGGAGAACATGGGGGAAGCACGGTATGGAGAACATGAGAGGGGAAGCACGGTATTTAGAACATGAGGGGGGAAGCATGGTATGGAGTATATGGGGAGAGCACAGTGTGGAGAACATGAAAGGGTAAGAATAGTATGGAGAACAAAGAGGGAAGCACCGTATGGAGAACATGGAAGGGGTAGCACAGTATTTAGAACATGAGGGGGAGCTCGGTATGGAGAACATGGGGGGAAGCACAGTATGGAAAACATGGGGAGAAGCACAGTATGGAGAACATGGGGGGCACGGTATAGAGAACATGAGGGGGGAAGCATTATATGGAGAACATGGGGAAGCACGGTATTGAGAACATAAGGGGAAGGCAGACTCGGCATGGAGAACATGAGAGGTAGGGGAACTCAGTATGGAGAACATAAGGGGGAGCATGGTATGGAGAACATTAGGGGGGAGCTCGGTATGGAGAACATGGGGCGAGTTCAATATGGAGAACATGAGGAGGAATTCGGTATGGAGAGCATGCGGGGGAGGAGGAGTGGCCTAAATGTCATGTGCTCAAAATGATCATTAACATGATCGTCCAGTGCACATAGAAAAGCATTGTTTACAGCAGCACATCTGTACACAGGAAAATGTGTTGCTGAGAACAATGATTTATAAATGGAGTCTTTCTTCCCAAAATGCCAATTATTCTGCATACACATTTATATATGGGACATAGCCCAGGCATATACAGTTTAATTTACCTTAATATTTTATTTTTTATATGCAAATTAGGGCGTGGCATTATGCCTTGGGTCAACATTACACCCTCCTATTTGCATATTAAAATCATTGCCTTGTTATAATTGACAGAGGTCCTTTGGTGAGAGTAAGTGCTGTCTAAAATAACTTTGCATTTTTTCGCTAGTTCCCTGACACTAGAGGAGCACAGTACTGCTCAAAAATGTCAGTGTGGGCACGCACACAATGTGACTGCAGGCACGTTCTGATACCTGGTTGCTGCCTACTTTTGGCTGCAAATTCATAGAATCATAGAGTAGGAAGGGACCTCCAGGGTCATCGTGTTCAGCCCCCTGCTCAATGCAGGATTCACTAAATCATCTCAGATAGATGTCTGTCCAGCCTCTTTTTGAAGACTTCCTTTGAATGAGAACTCACCACCTCTCATAGCAGCATATTCCACTCATTGATCACCCTCCCTGTCAACAAAGGTTTTTCTAATATATAATCTGTATCTTCTCCCTTTCAGTTTCATTCCATTGCTTCTCGTGTTTCCATGTGCAAATGAGAATAAGGATGATCCCTCTATAATATTACATCCCTTCAGATATTTGTAGACAGTTATTAAGTCTCCTCTTAACCTTCTTTTTTGCAAAGTAAACATTCCCGGATCCTATAATCATTTGTGGATAGGGAATAACTTTCAGACATGAGATTCGCTTTATGCTCCCCTCACATGTCCTGATATTTCCGGTACTGGAAAAAACAGCACTGGAGCTATCTGTATCCATGGATTACATAAGAGTGGTATACGTGTGGCATCTGTGTGCCTCATCAGTGTGATACGTACTGGCACCTGGGAAAATCTGTACAGTTTGCGCTGTTCCCAGGCGCCGGTTACTGAAGACAGCTCTTATTATTGATACCTGGTCTCCCTGAGATCAGCACGGCCAGGTGACAATGATGGGAGTTGTATTCAGTATCCGTTGTGTGTAAAATAATCTTAAAAAAATGGTGTGAGCTCCCAAGTAATTTTCAGAACCAGCAGAGGGAAAGCCGACAGCTGGGGGCAGTTAATAATCTGGGAAAGGGGACATTTTCGCCAAAGGTTCCCAGGCTATTAATAACAGCTCACAGCTGTTTGCTTAGCCTGTACTGGTTAGTTTATGAGGGACTCCAGACAAAAAAGGACATAGGCTAAGCAGACAGCTGTGGGCTGATGTTGTCATATATATCCATAAGATGCCCCAAATCTGGTGCTTAGCCTCACTCTTCCCACTTGCCCTGGTGCCGTGGCAAGTGGGGTAATAGGGTTGGGGTTGATGTCAGCTGTTTTATGGCCACTGACATCACACCCAAGGGTTAGCAATGGAGAGTTGTCTATAAGAGTTGTGCATTTATATGAGGTCTTTTGACCAATCGGTGGGGTCTCTGGTCCCACCCCATGATGCCCCTTCTTCATACTGAGCCAACTTCAGACTCACACCAATCTGCTGAGAATTAAAAGACCTAACACATGTAAGATATCTTCCAAAAGCACGCAGTCTGATTATGGCTGGTAGCAACAACTTCAAGCTACCATTTTTAAGGGCATACTGGGAGTGGTATGCTAATGCAATACAACTGTGTATGGAGCTAACCTGACACTACAATTGATGGCTGTACTAAGCTTGGCAATGTATTCATGTATTGATGGAGGTTCTAGTGATATATTACCATGCTGGCAGTGGTTGTGGTGACATATTACTGTATTGAACGGAGTTGTGGTGATATATTAATGTATTAATGGTGGTTCTGGTGCTGTATTACTGCATAGATGGTGGTTCTGGTGATGTATTACTGTACCGACGGTGGTTCTGGTGATGTAGTCACATAGATGTTGTAATCTTTAATTTATCAGACTTGATATAAAAACATTACATGGTCAGTGTGATGGACTAAAAATACAGCTGTCTCAATGTCTGAGAGCTGATCAAGAAATTGACTAAACCCCTCATACACTACAGACAGCTGTCCGATCATTCAGCTGGCAGCTATCTTGCCAGGCTATCCCATATATTGGATTGCTCACTCTGTTGGACCATCAGGGGAAATTGGACTATCAGGGGAACTTATTGATATCGTGGGTTTGACCAAATTTAATCTAATGTGTATGTGGGTCTTAACAAGTATCTGAAGGAAGAAGCCCTTTGCGAAACGGTGCTTGTCGGATGTAAGGGGACACAGCAGCCCCACATTCGCACTGATCTTGGCACCACTCATCTATAGGTACTTAGCCATATCTACAATATGTGTGAATATGCCTTTGTACTCAGTGGTCATATATGTGTGTTTTTTTAAGGACACAAAGGGAATTTCTTTTCGAGGAGATTTTTTCATTTTAGTTCTTAATGAGCAAACCCCCATTGCCCCCAGGTAACTGTTGATACCAATCCTTACATCAACCACACTGCTTGTTTTATGAAACTCTTTCTTAGCAATTTTTGAAACCCCAGCTGTTTGTTATGAAACTATGATTTCAGCAGTGTTGGTGACACTAAAATACCATCAGCTACCCCATCTTCCCCGTTTTCCTTCTTACCACCTACCTTCAGTACACCACTAATTGCTGCTCCTTCCCCTCCTTATTGGAGGCTCTATTGCCTTGTCTTTTTAATGGTTTTTATAATTCATTGTTATTCAATAAAAATATTTATTTTAATTCAGCTACCAATCACTTCTTGTCTTTATTATCCATAATAGATTATGTTGATTCATGTTTTTGAAGTGTCTAAAGCTTATTATTTAGGACCATGGTAATGACTAGTATCTGAAGGGAACTGTCAGGATATGTGCACACAACTTCTTTCAGACATCTGCGAATGCCTGTAGTTTTTCAGACAGATGATGCTTCAGAACACATACTCGTCATTTTGTTCTGAATTAACTTTTTTTTACCTTTTTTTTGTTGTCTTTTCAGATATCTTTTAGCCAACAGTTTTTTTTTAAATAAACTAGTAAGTGGCTTTCAAACAGAAGCCACCTATATAATGGACTGGTCACTTCTTTTAGCCACTTTGTGTCTTAGGAATCATGAAATGGTTATTAAAAAACCTCAAACATATGATCACCATCAGCGAATCCTCTTGCAGCATATGAGTTCATTTTTTTTAGCATATAGTTAGCACTTTCTCACCCTTAAGGTACTGCCACACTCGTTAGCGATCTCAATAACGACGCAAGCTAATGAGATCGTTTGTGAGATCTCTTTTAGGTCGCTAGTAGCTGCCAAACAGGAGATCTCATAAACGACTCATCAGCGGTCAGCGATCTCTTTAACGACTTTGGCGGTCGTTAGGATGTCATTAGCATGTACTGAGCGCTTCTGATTCATAGGAATTTCCAGCATCGCTCCTGCTCTCTGCGTCCTGCTAGCCTGCTTTGCAACTTCTGCGATCCTCTCTGTGACGCAAAAGAGAACTTATAGATATTGCGATCCATTCCGTGACGCTAAACCCATATGCGTCACAAACGAGGTCGTTCGCAAAAGGTGCCAAACTGATATTAGGCTCACCAGCGGGACGCCAACGATCAAAAAACAGTCCAGAACTCTAGTGAACGATCAATGAGATCACTGCAGGGGCCACATAGTTGCTACATGCCACACACAGCTAAGTCGCTAACGAGATCGCAAAATAGTGACGTTTTAGTGATCTCGTTTGCGATCTCGTTTGCGATCTCGTTTAGTGTGGCATACCCTTTAGTCTGACTGATCAGTAGGGGGCGTACCACTTAAAGTGCCTAGGGCATCGTGAATGCCAAATACGGCCCTGGATTTTAGGAATAATCAATATATTTTGCCTAGCTAACCTCTTTAATCCTTTACCCCCAAGATGGTTTGCACGTTAATGACCAGGCCAATTTTTACAATTCTGACCAGTGTCGCTTTATGAGGTTATAACTCTGGAACGCTTAAACAGATCCAACTGATTCTGAGACTGTTTTTTTGTGACATATTGTTCTTAATGATAGTGGTAAAATTTGTTCGATGTGACTTGCGTTTATTTGTGAAAAAAAATGAAATTTGGTGAAAATTTGGAACATTTTTCAATTTTCGAACTTTGAATTCTTATGCCTTTAAATCAGAAACTTACGTCACACAACATAGTTAATAAACAACATTTCCCACATGTCTACTTCATATCAGCACAATTTTGGAACCAAAATTTAATTTTGTTAGGAAGTTAAAAAGGATAATAGTTGACCAGCAATTTCAAATTTTTCCAACAAAATGTACAAATCCATTTTTTTTAGGGACCACGTTACATTTGAGCTGACTTTGATGGGTCTATATCAGGCCTGGACAAAGTGCGGCCCGCAGGAATGAAACAGACATGGGGCTGGAAATCAGAGGTCCATGGGCCGCACGGTGCCCTCCCGCTCACTCGCTGTCTCTCTATCTGTGCTGCACTGCTGACTCCTTTGGTGGAGGAGGGAACTCCGGCCATCTCCTCTACCAATCAGCGTGTGAGCGGAGGCAGGGAGAGAAGCAGAGCACCAGGTAACGAGACCGAGGTGAGTGTGTGGTGTTTTATTTTCTTATGTGTATGGGCTGTTTGGGTGGGCATGGGGAGGCTTTGAGGGTGTGACATGATGCTGCACACACAGGGCAGTATTTCCCATTAGGCACTTGAGGGCACGTGCCTAGGGCGGGATTCTGCGGGGGAGGCGGCACCTGAGCATGATTTTTTTTTTTAAAGTCCGGGGTC
Source organism: Oophaga pumilio (assembly GCA_009801035.1). NCBI lineage: Eukaryota > Metazoa > Chordata > Amphibia > Anura > Dendrobatidae > Oophaga > Oophaga pumilio. The sequence goes on along the minus strand of VIAB01020901.1, from coordinate 8,332 downwards.
GGCCCTCCCCTTCCTTCTCTCAACCCCCCCATCATCATACTCACCTCCTCCTGCTGCAGCTCCGATGGTTCAGCGCCGATATCTTCTTCCTGTGGCTGTGTGAGCGCGCTGTCATACATAGTACCGCTCATTAACGTCATGAATATGGATGCCACTCCACTCTAATAGGCGTGGTGCCCATATTCATGAGCTTAATGAGCGGTACCACGTGTGACCACGCTGGCACCTGGCTAGACAGTCACAGGACAGCAGCGCAGGAGGTAATAACACATACTTATCCCTATGCCCCCTCCTACTCCCTAAGCCCCTCCCTACACCTACTTCTCCCAATGTCCGCCCATTTTATCACAGCCTGCTCCCATCTTTCCCACAGACATCCCCATTTCCCCTCCCCATGGCACAGCCTCTCCCAGCCTTCTCCGTCTCATCCCCATATGAGCAGCGGTCCGTCCGTGTCTCCTCCGTACAGCGCTGTACACGGGAGGACGCCTCGCCCCTGCTCTCCGATCACATGCCCTCTTTACACCACTCCGCCGTCGCTGCTACCTGTCATGGCCAGCGCTGCTCTGGGACTATGCCCGGGGAGGAGGAGGTGGCAGTGAGGCGCGGGTCACCCTGCAGCCCCTATGGATGCTATGTGCCCAGCCAATTCCTAGTGCATGTTTGCATCTTCAGGACGCGTCCTTGTGCTGCTGCCCGGTAGCCGGACCCTCCGCCTGCAGCATGCTGACTCAGCAGTCCCAGCGCACGGAGATCCCTGTCACAGATTCCACGGGAGAGTGCAGCCTGGCGCTGCCATGTCTGTGGGCGCCCGGTGCATTGCATGCATGTTGTTGTAGGTGCAGGGATGGGGAGCAGGGCAGTGACGTCAGCAGCACCCTGTACGTTCCGGAATGGCTGTCCCTCCTGCACTGAGGCTGCTCCTGTACTGTATGTGACTAATCACTGTGCCATCTGGTGCCTGGCACCTCTGTGCTGTGCAGCCCCCAGCTGTATGGGCAGCCAGCGCTCCTGCAAGGCATGTGTCACAAGTTCACAACAACACTCACGTGCAACAGGAGCAGGGACCGGACCGGTCCAGACCGTGTCACAGACTCAGGTGAGCGGCGACCGGGTTCAGAATGAGTGGAGGGGGGCCCCGGGGCAATGAGGAATTAGCCAGGCCAGGAGAAGAATGAGCGCCGGCCGGGGAATGTCCAAATGAGCCGTGGGAGAACGAGTGCTGGGGGGGATGAGTGGCCAGTGCCCTGGGGTATGAGCGCTGGGGGGAAAGAATGAGCGCTGGGGGGAT
>VIAB01020896.1:6610-21639 GCA_009801035.1 Oophaga pumilio | reverse complement strand
AACTTTTCTTTGATATGACTTGTGTTTATCTGTGAAAAAATTGGAAATTTTTTGAAAATTTTGAAAATTTAGCAATTTGAAAATTTTAGATTTTATGCCCTTAAATCAGAGAGTTATGTCGCACAAAACAGTTAATAACTAACATTTCCCACATGTCTACTTTATATCAGCACAGTTTTTGAAACATAATTTATTTTCTTAGGAAGTTAGAAGGGTTAAAAGTTGACCAGTGATTTCTCATTTCTCCCCAAAAATTTACAAAATATTCCCCAAAATATTTTTTAGTGACCACATCACATTTGAAGTGACTTAGAGGGGCCTATCTAATAGAAAATACCCCAAAGTGATACTATTCTAAAAACTGCACCCCGCAAAGTGCTCAAAACCAAAATCAAGAAGTTTATTAACCCTTCAAGTGCTTCACAGGAATTAATGAAATGTGCAAAAAAAAATGAATAGTTTACTTTTTTCACAAAAATTTTAATTTAGACCCTATTTTTTTATTTTCTCAAGAGTAACAGAAAATGGACACCAACATTTGTTGTAGTTCAATTTCTTCTGAGAATGCTGATACCCCATATGGGGGAAAAACTACTATTTGGATTAATGACAGTACTTGGAATGGAAGGAGCACCTTTTTTTAATGCAAAATTGGCTGAAACTGAGAGCAGATGCCATGTTGCATTTTATTTTCACAAGGGTATCAGGAGAAAATGCACCATACAATTTGTTGTGCAATTTCTCCTGAGTATACTGATAACTAATATGTGGAGGAAAACTACTGTTTGAGTGCATGGCAGGGCTTGGAAGGGAAGGAGCATCATTTGACTTTTTGAACTTAAAATTTGCTGGAATCATTAGCAGATTCCATTTCACATTTGGAGAGCCCCTGATGTGCCTAAACAATGGAAACCCCACACAAATTACCTCATTTTGGAAACTAGACACCTCAAGGAATGTATCTAGATGTGCGATGAGCAACTTTAAACCCCAGGTGCTTCACAGACGTTTATAACATTGAGCTGTGAAAATAAAAAGAAACACGTTTTTCCCACAAAAAAATATTTTGTTAGACTCAAACTTTTTATTTTCACAAGGGTAACAGAAACAACTGCTTGATACAATTTGTTGTTCAATTTCTCCTGAGCATGCTGATACCCCATATGCGGGGGAAATTTACTTTTTCGGTGTATTCCAGGGGTCGGAAGGGAAGGAGTGCCGTTTGACTTTTGAAAAGCAAAATAGGCTGAATCATTAGTGGGCGCCATGTCACGCTCGGAGAGCCCCAGATGTACCTAAACAATGAAAACCCCCACAAGTGACCCACATTTTGGAAACTAGACCCCTCTAGGAATGTATATAGATATGTGGTGAGCAATTTGAACCCCCAGGTGCTCCACAGAAGTTTATAACATAGAGCCGTGAAAATAAAAAAAAATCTGTTTTCCAACAAAAAATGATGTTTTAGCCCCTTTTTTATCTTAACAAGCGTATCAGGAGAAAATGGAACCCAAAATTTCTTGTGCAGTTTCTCATGAGTACACAAATACTTCGTATGTGGGGGAAAACTACCATATGGGTGCACGGCAGTGCTCAGAAAGGGATAAGTGACATTTTGTAATGCAGGCTTTGATGGAATGGTCTGCTGGTGTCATGTTGAGTTTGGTAAGCCTCGGATGTGTCTAAACAGTGAAAAACCCAAAAAGTGGCACTGTATTTTTTCCCACAAAAAATGTTGTTTAAAACCTAAATTTTTTATTTTAATTAGCAAATTTGTTGTGCAATTTCTCCTGAGTACACTGACACTCCATATGTGGTCAAAAAATACTTTTGAGGCACAGTGTAAAGCCCAGAAAGAAAGAAATGCCATGATGGAGTTCAGATTTTGCTTAACTGGTTGGAGGGTGCCATGTCACATTGGCAGAGCCCCTGAGGTGCCAGAACAGCAGAACCCCCCATATGTGACCTCATTTTGCAAACTACACTCCAATGACTTCATCTTGTGAGTGCAGTAATCATATTGACACCACACGTGCTTCACAGAATTTTATACCATTGGGCGGTGAAGAAAGAATAACACAATGTAGCAGAGGCGATTGGACAACTGAAACTTCAAGTCTCCCATGGAGCCTATTTAAGCAAGTAAAAAGTAAAAAAAAATGTTTTAAAAATTATAAAAAAATATAAAAGTTCAAATCATCCCCCTTTCACCCCATTCAAAATAAAACAATAAAAAAAATCAAATATACACATATTTGGCATCGCCACATTCAGAATTGCCCAATTTATCAATATATAAAAAGAATTATTCCAATCGGTAAACAGCGTAGCAATAAAAAAAATTAAACACCAGAAATTTTTTTTTTATGGTAGCTGCAACATTGCAATAAAATGCAATAACGGGCGATCAAAAGAACGTATCTGCACCAAAATGGTATCAATAAAAACGTCAGATCAGCACGCAAAAAATAAAGAGCTTACCTAGACATGTTTGGTGTCAATGAACTTGTAATGACCTGGAGAATCATAATAGAAGGTCAGTTTTAGAATTTAGTGAACCTAGTAAAAAAGCCTAACAAAAAACAAGTGTGGGATTGCAATTTCACCTCACTTGGAAAAATGTCCCCTTTTTCTGTTGCACGACATGATAAAACCAATGGTGTCCTTCAAAAGTACTACTCTTCCCACAAAAAACAAGCCCTCACATGGCCATTTTGACCAATAAATAAAAAAGTTATGGCTCTGGAAAAAGAGGAGCAAAAAATGAAAATGCAAAACAAAAAATACCTCTGGTCGGTAAGGAGTTAAAGTAGCACTATACACATAAGACAGTATTGTATAATATCTCTTTCTGGAGAGTGTATTACAATACCTGTCCCTTCATCAAATGTGGCCAGTTTTTGCTCTTATTTTATTCCTGCATAAAGTATTGTGTTTCTTTTTCCAGCCCATCATACAGCTCAAAATACAGTGGGGGAAATAATTATTTGATCTCTTGCTGATTTTGTAGGTTTGCCCACTGACAAACACATGAACAGTCTATAATTTTAAGGGTAGGTTAATTTTAACATTGAGAGATAGAATATCAAAACTAAAATCCAGAAAATCACATTGTATAAATTATATAAATTTATTTGCATTTTGCAGTGAGAAATAAGTATTTGATCCCTCTGGCAAACAAGACTTAATACTTGGTGGCAAAACCCTTGTTGGCAAGCACAGCAGTCAGACGTTTTTTGTAGTTGATGATGAGGTTTGCGCACATGTCAGGAGGAATTTTGGTCCACTGCTCTTTGTAGATCGTCTCTAAATCATTAATATTTTGAGGTTATCGCTTGGCAACTCGGAGATTCAACTCCCTCCATACTTTTTCTATTGGATTAAGGTCTGGAGACTGGCTAGGCCACTCCATGACCTTAATGTGCTTCTTTTTAGGTCACTCCTTTGTTGCTTTGGCTGTATGTTTTGGGTCATTATCTTGCTGGAAGACCCAGCCATGACCCATTTTTAATGTCCTGGCGGAGGGAAGGAGGTTGTCACTCAGGATTTTACGGTACATGGTTCCATCCATTCTCCCATTGATGTGGTGAAGTAGTCCTGTGCCCTTAGCAGAGAAACACCCCCAAAACATAATGTTTCCACCTCCATGCTTGACAGTGGGGACGGTGTTCTTTGGGTCATAGGCAGCATTTCATTTCCTCCAAACACGGCGTGTTGAGTTAATGCCAAAGAGCTCAATTTTTGTCTCATCTGACCACAGCACCTTCTCCCAATCACTCACAGAATCATCCAGATGTTCATTGGCAAACTTCAGACAGTCCTGAACATGCGCCTTATTGAGCACGGGGACCTTGCGGGCACTTCAGGATTTTAAACCTTTACGGCGTAATGTGTTACCAATGGTTTTCTTGGTGAATGTGGCCCTAGTTGCCTTGATATCAATAACAAGTTCCCCTCGTGTAGTTTTAGGCTGATCTCTCATCTTCCTCATGATCAAGGATACCCCACGAGCTGAGATTTTGCATGGTGTCCCAGATCGATGTCATTTGACATTTCATTTTGCATGTCTTCCTTTTTCTTACTATTGCACCAACAGTTGTCTCCTTCTCACCCAGCGTCTTACTTATGGTTTTATAGCCAATTCCAGCTTTGTGCAGGTCTATGATCTTGTCCCTGACATCCTTAGAAAGCTCTTTGGTCTTGCCCATGTTGTAGAGGTTAGAGTCTGACTGACAGTCTTTTATAAAGGTGACAGTCTTTTATATAGGTGACTATGTAACACAGCTGTCTTTAATGAAGGTAACGAGTTGATTAGGAGCGTCTAACTGGTCTGTAGGAGCCACAACTCTTAATGGTTGGTAGGGGATCAAATACTTATTTCTCACTGCAAAATGCAAATAAATGTATATAAATTTATGCAATGTGATTTTCTGGATTTTATTTTTGATATTCTATCTCTCAATATTAAAATTAACCTACCCTTAAAATTATAGACTGTTCATGTCTTTGTCAGTGGGCAAACTTACAAAATCAGCAAGGGATCAAATACTTATTTCCTTCACTGTATATGAGCTTCCTTATTTAGTTCTAATTTTTATAGTCTTAACCAAGAGAGTGCTGCTCACAGGATCCTAAAGGAATACTATCAGGATATACTACATTTAATAGAGATAAGATAGGTAAGAATATCATGACTTATTGGTCCAATAAAAAAATTGCTTCTATCTTCACTTACCCCACACAACATAATTCAATTCAGGGTACGGTAACCTCATATTATTGTAATTTTATTTGCAGTACCTAACAAGCTGAGATAACCAGACATTGAATACTCTTCTTTTTGAAGATTCTGATTAATTTGCTTTGGCGACATTGTGCGATTATATTTCATCTTCTAGACAAGCTATCCGGTTATGACTCACACAGATGACAGATGCTTACACTAAGAATTTTGACAGAGCTATCAATTAGTAAATGGGAAATATTTTTGTGCATTTTATGCCGGTGGGACAGTAATTGCATACAAACTTGGATTATATACTGTACCATTGAAAAGTGCCTTCAACTAAATAGTTACAAACAGAAAAAAAATTCAAGAGTCAAAGAGTTCATAAGATTATAAAGGAGTTAGGAAACTTTTCAGTGGACTAATGCTTTTGTCAAATGGAAAGTCTGTTATATCAGTGTAAAAGCAACAGGGGATCCATTAGCTGAGCTGCATTCTGTTCTCAGCACTAAAGGGAATGTAATATAAAATATCTGCATAGTGACCTGCACTTTGAGTCTTAGGATTGATTTGAGATTTTATAATGGTGCCGATTACTCTGTAAACTTTCAACTCTATAAACGAATGTGCACCAGATAATCTGGACTAATTGGTTCCTATGGGTTGCATACTGTAATTTTAAGAAACTATTTATTTATTATTCTTTATATTTACCTCTATTCCCAAGATCAATTCTGCCCCTGAGCTGACATGCATTTTTCCTTGCGTTTATGCCGCATGCGTTTAGATATGGGGTAGCTAGATATATATAAGTTAGTTAGTTAAATATATATCTGTGAGCTATATAATGAGTGCTGTGTATGTGTAGTTTACTGTACATGAATTAACCTAAAAAACAAATAAAAAAAAAATGTCGTGGCGCCCCCCTATTTTTGATACCGAGCCAAGGTAAAGCAGAAAGCTGCAAGCCTATATGATCAGGCTGGGAAGACCCCTGGTTATTGGGCCCTTCCCAGCCTGAAAATACAAGCGTGCAGACGCACCAGAATTGGCGCAGAACATGAGATGCGCCAATTATGGCGCTTTGCCCGGCTCTTCCCAATTTCCCTAGTGCGGTGGCAATCAGAGTAATGGTAGGCGGGGATGATGACAGCTGTGATTTGTCAAAAATCCGAAAACTCATAAAAAACTCTATTGTCTACAGTCAAATTATCAGATACAATTGAATATGTTCCAAACCTAGAGATAGAGACAAACACCTTGGTGGCCTCAGAAATACCTTTATGAATCAGGACTATCATCCAAGAAAAACGAAAGGAGGTTCCAGCTTCTGTTAAAATGTTAGAATTAATCCATCTTTAATGAATTAAAAGTCTGTATAAAAAATATAAGGTGCGAAAGACAATGAACAGGCAACGTGTTTCAAATGCGATCCAGCATTCTTTCTCAAAGCCTGGCCTGCGGGCTTTGAGAAAAAATGCTGGATCGTGTTCAAAGCAAACAACTGGAGGGCCTCATTCAAATATTGAAGATTAAAAACACTTTATGTGCTGTAGTTATCTGGTGGTTTGGAAAAGTCAGGGCTCAGTCAGGCTTTGTTCATTTTTACCAAGAGTGAGCATGTCAGCATTTTCTGTTGACAGGCGAAAGCGCCTTTCTGTTATGACCTCCCAATAGCACTAAAAGCCAGCTCAGACAAGACACTAGCAGGACAACACCTCCAAGACATAGAAGGAAAGCTCATGCCAGGTGTCCAGCTTTGAGACCCAAGAGTTGAAGGTTGCAGAGGAATGTTTCATTTCCCTGTTTCATGTATTCCTCCATCTCCACCTGATCCGCATACAAAGCTTCATCTTTAATTGTGAGCAGTGGTTGTTTAAGTAAGCACAGAAGCAGGATTGTTGTGCTGATTAAGGTGTCATCGTCACCATCTTTGTGTAGTCCTCAAAAACCTGAAGAACCTCACAAATGTCAGACATCTATGCCAACTCTTCAGTTATGTGAGGAGCCTGACCACAATATCGACGGGTATGTTGGAGCTGGTATTCAGCAACTGGCCTCTGCTGCTCATAAAATCTTGCCAGTATGTGCAGTGTGGAGTTCCAGAGTGTGATCACGTCGCACAAAAGTCGGTGAGCTGGCACTTGCATGCACTGCTGCAACACTGTCAGTGCGGTGGCAGCAGTAGCTGACTTGTGGAAGTGGTCGCTCAACGCAGCGTACCTTGACAAGTATCTCCGGCAAATCTGGGTAGGTTTTTAGAAACTGCTGAACCACATAGCTGAGGACATGGGCCAAGCATGGTATGTGCGTGAGCTTGCCAAGCTTCAAAGCCGCCACCAGGTTACGAGCATTATCATACATGACCATGCCTGGTTGCACGTTCAGCGGCGAGAGCCACAGATCTGTCTGATCTGTTATTCTTTTCAACAATTCTACGGCGGTGTGCAGTTTGTCTCCTTGAAAAATTAGCATCAGCGGAGTGATGCTGCTTCACTGGCTGCTTCACTGAGGCAGTCCTGCAGAGCTTCCAGCTTCCTACTGATGTTGATAAGAAATCAGAGATGGAGGAGCAGGAAGGACTGCAGAAAGTGGTGTAAGAGGTGGAGGAAACTCTGATAGAACTATTTCCAGCAATCCTCGGCAATGGTAGCACATGTGCTGTGCTACGGTCAGTCTCGATCCTGGCCTCCACAATGTTCACTCAATGTGCTGTCAGGGAAATGCAGTGTCCCTGACCACAAGTGCTTGTCCACATGTTAGTCCAGTGGACCATCCGAATAACGGTGTTGGTAAGGGCACAGGTGATGTTCCTGGACATGTGCTGGTGCAAGGCAGGGACACCACACTGGGACAAATAGTAGCGGTTGGGGACTGAGTGACTGCAACCATGATTCGGCGGAAATCCTCCATGGCCACAAGCATAATGGGTCTGTGGGTGAGTGGCTGGGAACTATCTTTTTTATTCCAAGTCCTGAGATAGGGACAGCTGAACACTGTGCTAGGACAAGTTTATGGAAATGCCTGATGATGATGCCTCAAAATGTGCATGGACAAGTGCAGGATGGGAGACATCTGCACTAGTGTCATGGAAAGGGGATTGGCAAGCGCCTAGCACATGGAAAGAGGCAGTGGCATCATCTGATAAAACCAATCCCAGACCCAGGTGTTCGGTCCACCGAGTCAGGTGCTTAAATGACATGTACTTGATCATTGCTGGTGGTGGTTAGGCTCTTAGTGGTCAGGCCCCTGCTGATCTTGCAAAGGTTGAAATTTGCCATTTTTTTGTCTCAGAACTCTCTTTAAAACCCAGACTGTGGAACACCTAACTCTTTGACAGAGAAATTCACGAGTGTTGGTGCTCTCTGGAACAGCTGCTCACCTTCTCTCTGGTCACCCTACTGCCTTTTGCTGCCTTTTTCAGTGCTGCTGATCCCTTCTTATCAGTGCTGCTGTCCTCGCTCTGCATGGAAGCTTCCCATATTGAGTCAGTGACTTACTTAATCACCACCTTGTCTTCCACAGCTGTAGCTTGGTCCTCATGACTTGGTGACTTAACAAGAATATGACTTATTGGCAACTGTGTCTCATCATCATCTCCTTAGACAAAATTTGCCATTATCCACCATCATCTTTTTTTGATCATGGCAGTTTTGTGCATCACTAAGTAACATGTCCTCTTGTCCATCTTGGAACATGCAAGGCGAGAAGTCACGCATGCATGGCTCCGATGGCTCTAACAATCCCTAAGTTAGGTGGCAATTATAAAGGGGCACATGACTGATATAGGAGACTGTGAGTTATGTTGATGCCCGCAAGGTGTGAGGCCGCGGACAAAAGAATCATACACCGGGGGTCCTGTGCAAACTTGAGAGCTGAACTTTACTGAAGATTGGTAACATTTCTTATATTTTCCAACATAACAGTCATGGGTAGAAGATATACTTTTTCTTACACACTGCGACTATCAAAGCCTTTGCTCGGTCCTGGCCTTGGGAGGATGGCAGTAAATTTCCATTTTACTAACTGTGCTGTGGGTAGGGGAAGGATTAGTCGACCTTAATCGGATCAAAGTATCTAGGAAATCTGCTGTGCAGTTCTGCAGTCTCAGCACTCTGTCGCTGGAAAACGCAGGGCACTCTGAATCGGGTGATAATTGTACTTCCTGCTGGTCCCAAACGAGGAGCCCCAATTTCCTACCTCCTCTCACCACGGGAACCGCTCGTAACTCCCCGTTTTCAGTCTCACGCACCCTCCAACTGCCACTTGTTTCAAATCAGAAAAACAAGTTGCAATGCCAAACTAAGGCAGCAGAGGGCAGCATAGTACTACAAGTTGTAATACCAAAACAAGGCAGGAGAGGGCAGCATAGTATTAAATAATTTACCTCCTCCCAAGGCAAGACAAGCAGCCGGTATCACAATTGTAATAATGTAAGAAATAGAGAACACACTTACCATATGACATATAATGTGCTGACCCGCCACCACAATTGTGGGTTACCAGGGCTATGGGGTACTCAGAGCCGAGCCCATGGAAGTCTATGGGGGTTGTCACTGGTAGCGGTGGCTCGGTCTGTGGCCCTGGCGGTCAGGCGATAATGGGGGAATTATTTACAGGGGATTTGGTAGATAACAGTTCGTGACGCCACCTGTAGTTTTCTGATCACTAAGACCAGCGCTGCTGTAGATCTCTGAGGGGATGTTGTGGCAGCTAGATGACGGGTCCCCCACAGGTGGGACTGGTCCCTCAAAGTCTATGGTTATAATGATGTAGGGTGCAGATAAATGAATCAGTCTCACACCATGCAGCTTCTTTCCATACCTTTTACTGGTAGATGTTTCATGCAGATCCCGGGGAGCTGGTCGGGGTGGAGAGTGCACGTCGGGGTAACAGCTTAGCAGGTTAGAGGCCTCCTTAACTTCCAATGTGTAGGTGAGTCCAACTTGCATGAAGCGTAGTTAACTCCGAATACTCCAGCTAACTCTATAGCTGTACTGCCCGGCCAGCATTGTGGTGGAGCCTTCCAAGTGGTGAGAACCAAGTCTATATTTGCTGATCAGGCTAGACTGTTCTCCCTGACTCCGGTTACCTACCGACACTAAGGGCTTACTCCTGCGACCTGTAGTCCAGCGAGCCTCTGGTTTTCTCGTTACTATGCCTGAAACAGTAGCAACACTTCGGTCCCCAGTGACCGGGTAAATTGTGCAGGTAATCCAATACCTAAGGCACTGCTCTAACTTCTTCCACTGCGCCCTTCGCCCTGCTCGCGCTCTTAACATAAGCACTCCAACTTTTGATGGTAAAAGTCAATTCTTCTTGCTTCTTCTTTCTGAGCTCACTGAGCAGCTCTCAGTATTCTCCTAGTTCAGGATCCTCTATCAACTGAACTTCACTGTCCTTGGACAGGCGACTGAAGTAACTGCTCTGAACTTCCTTCTGTCTGGAACAGTCTAACTCTCTGACTGACTAGACTCTCCTTCTCCCTCCAAGTCTAGACTAGACTGAGCCCCTGCTGCTACACGTCACTACTTTATATACCCTATGGGTGTGTCTAAGTGTGTCATGGAGTGAATGAATATCAAGCATTAAACTGTTACCTCTCCGCACATCCTCCAGGACATGTGTGCCTTACATACCTGGGCTACACATCTAACATACATTAATAATGTTTTTTCTGGTCACTACATATTGTTACCGGCGTAGAAAATCGCATCATCAGGCGGCCGCACACAGAGCCACACACAGAACCACACACACAGAGCCGCACTGCCAGATTACATAACAGTACATCTCCAAGAACTCCCTGCTCAGTGCCACCCGGCTCGGGACTATGGGATTGAGGATGTGTGATGGGTATATGGGCACAGGACTATGGGATGGAAGATATGTCTGCCCCCCAGAAAGGAGCAGAGAGCACATGACAGAAATGAATCACCCCCTCCTCTTCTACTGCCGGGCTCCATTGTTACCAGCGTAGAAAATCACATCATCAGCGGCTGCACACAGAGCAACACACAGAGACGCACAGAGAGCCTTACACAGAGCCACACGCAGAGCCACACTGCCAGGTTACATAATAGTACATCTCCAAGAACTCCCTGCTCAGTGCCACCAAGGCTCGGGACTATGGGATGGAGGAAGAGTGATGGGTATATGGGCACGGGACTATGGGATGGAGGATATGTATGATGGGTATATGGGCACAAGACATGATAAGACAAGATATGTATTTATTTATTTTACTCACTTATGTAGCATCATTAATTCCACAATGCTTTACATACATTATTGTATGATGGGTATATGAGCACTGGACTATGGGATGGAGGATGTTTGATGGGTATATGGGCACTGGACTATGGGATGGAGGATAATCATTATAATTTGCTATAACTAACCACAGTTAGTTACTATGCCCGGGCTCTTCAGCTAGTAGTTAACATAAAAATATGAAAGTATGCAATTATCTTGATTTTTCCTATTTGCTGTCATTCTTCTGCAATGACAGCTTTTAGCTTCAATATTTTTCAGTTGGTTTTGATGGAGCTTGGCCTCCAGACACTGGTTGAGGGTGCGGAGTAGCTACAGTACATGAGAGGAGTTAACTCTTTATATCCTAGTCAGTTCTTTCCACACCATTGATTTCTATACTGCAATTAGCTACTCACCTTCCTCCCTCATTTTCTGAAGATATGCAGTTATAAATCACCAGCCCTGCAGTTTTCAGAGTAGGTCTGCTAATCACAGTTCTCTTCTGTTGCTTTGGAGCTGTGGGCTTGTTCAAATGCCCGGTTATCTCTATGTGTACATATAGTTTTATATATAGTATTATTGATTGCAGTGTAGACTCCAGGACAAATCAGTTATAGCTGAAAGTGTTATAGCAGAACTTGCTCTGAGCTTTATAGTTCTACTAATACTACAATTCTACTATTCACCAGAACTGTCACGCCATAAGTAGAGCCCACTGAGCTAGAAAGCTGGATGTAAAGAAGTTAAGGAAACTGCAATGTTGGGTTCTGCTCAAGAGACAACTTCAGAATACCCTATATAACACAACAAAAAACACTGAATTTATATAATAACGGTAGGTCTCGAGTGACACTTTTATACTCTGGGACACCTTTGTGCATTACGATATTCTGTCATTTTAAGAAAGGTTACACCCTTATTAGAACAATACTACAGTAATCCAAAGCATCGATGTGAAATTACTAATCCAAAGCATGGATGCCAAAAAGATTGGCAGGTCCAACTTTTTCAAGTAGGTAGTCAGTCTTCTTAAATTCATAGCCTCCCCAGGATGGGTCCTTTCCTGACATACAACATGCTATTAAATACTGTGCAGGTGTACGGAGAGGACTTAGAAGCTGAGACCGCTCCCTACAAGGCAGGTGCTACTGTGCTGCACAACTTGAACCCACACCTGCCTCAAATGCAATGATAGCAGCTAGCTCAGATTACTGCTGTTTAATCACTTACACAGGACCTTTTACTAGATTGTTAAACTAAGCTCGGTAGGGGCTGGGGCAGACGGCCGTAGATTCTCTCCTCCAAAAGAATTGGGCAGATTATTCAAATGACACTCAGATCAAGCTCAGAGTTTGATCAGAATGTGAGCTAGAGTGTTCTGATTCTCTGCTATGTGATGCACACAGTGTCCCTCAATCACGCTCCTGCACAAGCGCACTTCTGTCTACCCTGCCGAGTCCAGAGCAAAGTACATCAAACTCTTTTTGGGCTATTCGGGCGCACGCATATTACATTACTTTGTCTGGCTCTTGTTGATTGGGGGACACTGTGTTGATGTCATAGGCTGCGTCATCCACATAAAGCAGCGAACGAGGGCGACGATTGATGTAAGAGAGGATGAGTCAGTTCAAGACCAGAGATGCCTAATGGACCGGACCGCGTCGTCTGTGAGTATAATAAAAGTTCTTTTATTTTATCTGCAAATTGGATTGGGAACTTTTTTTTATTGCATTCAAGTATGCTGCAAAAGAGACCTTAATGGTGGTGGGTGCATTTTATAGGTGGGAAAACCTGGTGACAGATTCCCCTTAAGCTGATTTTAGTGCTTGGGAAGTTTTTATTCTACTTAATTCAATGACTATATTTGGTCTTTTTTTTATTCAAGCAGCAATGCTTCAAAAATAAACCCAGAATATTTTACTATTGAAATAAATAGGAAGCTTATTCAAAGAATACAGTATTTGAAGCTCCAAAAATCAATGTCAAAGAATTCCACGTGAACATACCCTTAGTATGGTGTAAGACTGTTGGCACAAATTGTACGATGAGCATGTAACATTTCAAAATTTCCTTGTATTTTATTGTGTCTGAGAAAAGGAAATCCAGCTCACGTTTGCATATGTAGGTGCTGTATGTAACAAAAACATGAAGCTACTTTGACATCAAAGTAAAAGAAGAACTTTCAAAGATACTTTCTGACCTGGGGTCATCATCCCTTCACTGCGTGAGAAAGCGTTTAGTTATTGCCAACCTGTGGCGTGCCCTCATGTGCTTTCTCCAAGTAAAACAGTACTTCTGAGAGCTACGTAATGACAGTCCGCTGTTATGTGACATTTCTGGAAGACAAGAGATGTTACGAGTTCATATTTCATTATTGCAGAAAAGTTTTATCACTTTCGTACAATCTATTTTCAGAACAAACCGCAAATATTGTAGCAGTAGACTAAAGTTTATACCTGATAAAATATCTACTACATTCTTTGCATGTGAAATAAGCATTAGGCTCGATGTTTATTTTTGGGTCTGAGTTTAGGCTCTGTATTAATCTTAGGCTCCGAGTTTGGGATCTGTATTTTTTTAGGGTGTAAGTCTGTATTTATTTCAGAGTCTGAGTCTAGGCTTTATGTTTAATTGAAAGAGAAGTTGTCAGCACTATTTTGCAATTTATAGTAAAGACATGGCAAAAATGATACCGTCATACAGATTAAATTGATAATTTTGTTAAAGAAATCCACTTTGCAGTTCTTCTTTAAAGAGCTTTTTATGCTTTCTGGTAACAAGATTTCTGTGCATAGTGGCTGGACTGTGCAATGGTTCTTCTCTTCCTGTCCAGGCCCCTCTTCCTGCCTCCACTCCACTACTTTTTCAGTGTCCTGCCTCCTGTTTGAAATTTTGTGCTGGTGCCATCATTGATGTCCTAGCTGATCTTCAATAAGATGGTGATGGGGGCGACGCATGCACAAAATTAGATATTGGCGATCAGTAACATCTTTTAGAGATAGATTCAAACTCTAAGGCAGGCGGAGGTGCTGGAACTGGAGTAGACGCCCCTGTGCACCGAAAACTCATTACCAGAAAACTTCAGAAGCTGATTAAAGAAGAACCACAAAACATATTTATTCACCAAAAGCATCAATTTAATCCATATAACAGCACCATGACAGTCATGTCTTTATTTTACATTACAAAATCGTGCTGACAGGTTCTCTTTAAGGTCTGAGTCCAAGCTTTTATTTATTGTAGGGTCTAGGTCTAGGTTTGTATTAATACAGATTAAATTAATACAGAGCTTAAACTCAGACCCTAAATTTAATACAGAGCCTAGACTCTCAACCTAAAATAAATACAGAACCTAAAATCTGGCTTTAAATATAAAACCTAGACTAAGACCTTAAAATGACTATAAAGTCTAAACGTAGACCTTTAGTAAGTATAGAGCCAAGACACAGACTCTAAAATATATACCAACAGTCCCGCCCTCCCCAAAAAAAATCATACCACCTAGACCCCAGAATAAATCTAAAATCCAAACCAGAATCCAAAAGTTTTTAAACCTCAGGTTAGAGTCTGCAAATCTTTACCTCTCCAAACTTCTTCATTCCTGGGTACCACCACTCGTAGCCCCCTCGTAAAGGCAAAGCACCACAAAGTGCAAAGGCACAAGCAAGTGACTGCTTCAAGTTGTGTGACTGATGGGTAAATAAATTCAGAGTCAGAAAATGACAGCTGGGAGAGTTTCTGGTGTGTCCAAGAGGGCTTCCCTTTTTTTTTTAGCGTCTCTGGAACATTAAAGGACACAAAGTTCTCCTTGTGGAAGAGGACAAATGCAAACTTCAGTCTTTACCAACGTGAGAATTTTTTTGTTACCCTGGTATTTCAAATTTTTAATCATCTATTTGGTGCAAAAGTTCAACTTGGGCACCTCAGGACTCCATGATAACTTCTATTCACGGTTCTGGAAGCAGGGTGGTGGTGGTTGGGGATATGGTGGGGGTATACAGGGGTAATGTATTAATGGCCAAGAGCAGTGCTTCTTTGAATCCTCAAG